>JADLZK010003308.1:0-71991 GCA_015847255.1 Hyparrhenia diplandra | reverse complement strand
ACAACTTATACAAGATAATGAACAACAAGTACTCATATTCCTAGTAACCATTCTACTACATCTACTTGACACTAGATCTACTAACGGTAAAGGTCTACTCTACATCTACACTATTAGATCTACGAATAGTAAAACATGAGAGTAGATCGGTACGCACCATCCTTGCTCTTGACGTTGGTGTTGCTTGACTCCGCCATGGGGACGTCGATGCCTTCTCTGCACTAGGCGGCGGCGGTCGGTGAAGGGCGTCGCCGGTGTCGACGCTAGTGGCGCGAGGAGAGCTTCCCCGGCTAACTGCGGCTTTGTATCGATCGGACTAGGTTTAGGAAATGTGGGTGGGGTGAATAGTGGCGGCGGCCAACTTAGGTTACCGTGCCCGGCGCCCCCACCCTCCTATTTATTTACCGGTGTGAGCAGGGGCCCTCCAACCATTAGTGGGTTGGGCTCCCCGTCGGGAGGCGGATCAAGGTTAGTTCGGTCCGTTGGGCCCAAAACAAGGGAGATCAAAATACTAACATTCTCCCCCTTGATCTCCTCTTAATAACTTATCTTAATCTTAACTTAAAACTTATTCCTTAAACTTCATCCCATTACAAAGCTATGCGTAGAGCGTGTCTCTGGTCACAAAGAAATTGTCGTTAGACTTAACTACAATGCATCACTCATATGAAATAAAAGTCCTAAAATCTAATTTTGGGCCTAAATGTCCGTGAATCATAGGCTTTCCATTAAACCCATGCCGGCTCGTGTTTTCTAAACACGTTGGGTGGTAAGCCTTTTGTGAGCGATCCGCTAACATTTTATCTGTACTTATATGCTCTAGACTTATAACATGATCCCGGACTTTTTCTTTCACAACGTAATACTTAATGTCAATGTGCTTTGTGGCGACACTTGACCTATTGTTGTGAGCGTATTCTATTGCGGGATTATTATCGCAATATAACTTAAGTGGTTTCTCAATGCTGTCTACCACTCTTAAACCGGGTAGGAACTTCTTAAGCCAATTCACCTGACCCGAGGCCTCATAACATGCTACAAACTCCGCATACATTGTGGATGATGTAACGAGGTTTTGTTTTGAGCTTTTCCACGATCTGACTCCTTCCTGCGAGTGAAAATATATCCCGTAGTGGATTTTCTTTCGGTCTCCGCATAATCTGAGTCCGAGTATCCCGTTATCTTAAGTGTGTCTGATTTTCTATAAGTTAGCATGAAGCCTTTTGTGCCCCGCAAATAACGCAAGACTTTCTTAACTAATTTCCAAAGTGTTCGGACTGGATTTTTCCGATATCTTCCAAATAACCCGGTAAATCTAATGCTATGTCGTAGCGCAGTACATATTTGAGCATATTGTAAACTTCCAACAGTGATGCATAAGGTGCCGATCTCATTTGTTCGAGCTCGAATTGATTCTTGGGGCACTGATGTTCCCCATACTTATCGCCCTTGACAATGGGTGCAGGTGATGAGCCACACTTATGCATACAATATTTCTTAAGAATCTTTTCTATGTATGCCTTCTGAGATAGTCCTAATACCCCTTTACTTCTATCACGGTGAATCTCTATCCCCAGAACATAAGATGCTTCACCGAGGTCTTTCATATCAAAGTGTGAGGACAAGAACTTCTTTGTTTCCAGTAGTAGAGCCATGTCACTTTGCTTGCTAGCGGGATATCATCTACATACGGGACTAAGAAAATATACTTACCATTCTTAAATTTTACATAGACGCAATTGTCCTCAACATTCTCCTTAAACCCAAACTTTCTTATTGTGTTATCAAACTTCAAGTACCACTGTCTTGAAGCTTGCTTTAACCCATAAATGGATTTCTTTAGGCGACATCCCATGTTTTCTTTTCCTTCCACAACAAAACCTTTCGGTTGTGCCATGTATACATCCTCCTCTAAGTCCCCATTAAGGAATGCCGTCTTTACATCCATCTGATGCAATTCTAAGTCATAGTGTGCTACTAGCGCCATTATAATTCTGAAAGAATCTTTACATGAGACTGAGAGAAGGTCTCATTGTAATCAATTCCTTCTCTTTTGCGTAAAGCCTTTTTGCCACGAGTCGCGCCTTATGCCTCTCAATGTTCCCTTGGGAGTCATACTTAGTTTTGTATACCCATTTACAACCTACTTTCTTAACTCCCTTAGGAATGTCCACTAATTCCCAAACATCATTGGAATTCATTGATTTTATCTCATCCTCCATGGCTTCTAACCATTTCACTGATTGATCGCTTCTCATGGCTTCTTCATATGTAGTGGGGTCATCCTCCATATGAAATTCCTCAGTTTCATATACTTCAAAATCATCTGATATTGCTGATCTTCTAACTCTATTTGACCTTCTAAGGCCTTCATCATTTGGCGCTATAGGGGGCTGTTGTTGTTCTTCCTCATGCATGACAGGTGGTTCTAATGGATCCCCTTGAAGGACAGTTCCGCATTCTCATTTGTTGTCGGCGACGGAGAACTTACAACGTGTTCTCTCGCACCATGGTGTCCGACACCACCGTAGGTGTAGCAACAATAGGCGGCATGAAGTATGACTCTGAAACATTGGAGTAGGGGCATGAACCCGTTTCTCCTCAAGACTAATATCTCGTGCTACCATACTCCCTCCGATCACATCATCTTCTAAGAACTCAAAGATGTCTTGTTTCTACTTAACTTTGTATGCCCACAAAAGGGCAATAAAAGCGGTAACCTTTTGATCTTTCTCGGGTAGCCAATGAAATGGCAACCGACCGCCTTAGGGTCTAACTTTCCTAAGTTTGGGTTAAAAACTTTTGCCTCACAGACAACCCCACACTCTTAAATGCTTAAGTGAGGGGGACTCTTCCTCGTCCATAACTCATACGGTGTTTTAGGCACCGACTTACTAGGTACTTTCGATTAAGAATGTGAATAGCGGTTTTTAACGCCCATCCACAAACTTATCGGTAGCGTGAGAGTAGCTTAGCATGCTTCTCACCATATCCATTAAGGTACGGTTTCGCCTTTCAGCCACTCCATTTTGCTGAGGATCTCCGGGCAAGGAATACTGAGCAACTATGCCATTTTCCTGTAGGAACTTTGCAAAAGGTCCTGGAACTTGGCCAAACGGGGTATGTCGCCCATAGTACTCCCCACCACGGTCCGATCTTACTATCTTAATTTTCTTATTATGTTGATTTTCTACTTGACCTTGAATATCTTAAACTTTTCTAAGGCTTCGATCTTTCTCTAATTGGATAAATATAGCCAAAACGCTAATAATCATCTGTGAATGTTATAAATGAATCATAACCATCCACGCTTTTAATAGGAAAAGGTCCACATATATCTGTGTGGATTATTTCTAAGTTCCCCGCACTTCATTTGGCATCTTTCTTAATTTTCTTAACATACTTTCCCTTAATACAATCAACACATTGATCTAATTAAAGAGTTCTAATGGCGGAAGAATTTCAGCCTTGACTAATCTATCAATTCTCCCCTCGAAATATGGCCTAATCTGCAATGCCATAATTTCGAAGAGTCATTCTGAAATTTCTTACGCTTTCTACTTACATTAGCATACAAGGAGGCATTCTCATTCTCATTGATATAACATTCACATTCTCGTGAACTGATAATAAATAAAGTTTGTCTTGTTGGAAGGCAAGACCAACACACTTATTATTAAACAAGTATCTCACACTTGCCATTACCAAAATGGCATCCAAATCCATCATCATCTAACTTAGAAACACTTATTAAATTTCTACGCAAAGAGGGAACATAGAGTACATCGAGATAGCCTAAGTACAAAACCATCTAATAACTCTAATGATAAATCTCCGATGGCTTCAACATTGGCTTGTACTCCATTTGCCACCTTAATTCTTCTTTCTCCTCTTTGAAGCGTCCTCCTCAAACGAATCCTCAAAAAGAATTAGCAACATGAATTGTTGCACCCGAAATCAATCCACCAAGTAGATTGTGCATAACTTACATACAAGGATTCATCTACTAATGTAATAATATCCTCACCTTTCTTATTGCACCATTTCAGAAACCAATACGATCTTCCCGGTGATGGCCATGTTTCTCACGTAACAAGCACCGATCAGGAGCCAAGTGTGGCTTCTTTTTGTTTGGATAAAATGGCTTCTTGTCGGTCCCGAGGAGCCCGAGTAGCCTTACCCTCGTGCCCTGGAAGAGGAGCTGCCATCCCACTTTGGTTTCCCTGATGGGCTAGCATTCTTATTATAGAACTTCCTCTTACCATCCTTTACAAGGTTAGCAGAGTCATTCCGATCTTTCCGATCATTCTTCAAAGCCTTAATTCTATCCTCCCGCTCCACACACATGGCAATCACCTTATCTATGTTCCACTCATCGGGCATCGTTATATAGTTCATAACAAGAGCCTCAAACTCAACTGGGAGGGAAGCAAAGATCGATGATTGACAAAAGGATTTGGCGAGGCATTTTCATAGCAAAGAAGCTTAGCCGCTATGGTACTCATCTCAAGCACATGGTTTCTAAATGGAGTAGCACCACCATATTTGTATCTCTTAGTGGTCAATTCTCTAATGAGTATGCCGGCCGGGTCTTGCTAGTCCCATGAAACCGAGCTTTAACTCTTTCTAAGTATTCATTGGCGGTGTCACAATCTGAGTGCTCCCCCGATAGGCTCAAGAATGGTTGTCTTAGCTAAGGTGAGACATTTCTTATTGGATGTGTCCCATTGCTTTTTCTCAAGGCGATACTTAGCCACTTGTTCAATATGAGCACGTTGACGAGTCTCAAAAGCAAAGATCTTGCTCACCATCTAATCTCACCGGTGCCACCGGCTCGAGTGGGACGTGGTGTGTCAAGTGCTAAGTCATCCTCGATCATGACGAGAGCAGCCTTATACTTCTTGTACCACAACTTGTAGTTGGAGCCATTCAGAGTGGGGATCATAGCTCCCCAATGGGAAAGTCCCCAAATTTTAGTGACAAAGTTGGTGAGAACACTTAAAATTAAAATAACTTAACATGAGATTGCATGTTTTAAATCAACGTTGGTCGAATTAAAACATACAATTCCTTCTACACTAATTCTACATCACCGTTGGGCGTAAATAGAATTAATGCATAAAATACTTAGAGACAAAAGCATTCATAATATTGATATCATCAACGTTGGTCGAAAAATAACAATATTATAAATTTTCTAATACTGAATAATTGTTTTTAAAATTAAATTTTCCCCTTGGTTCCAATTTAATTAAAGAGACAACAAATGACTAATGCAAATGAAGCTTATAAATATACTTATAATAATTCTAAGAACCTTAATTACTCTCTCAAAAATTTAATCCCGTTGGTTCATAAATTTAACGTAAAATAAACTCAAAACATAATTCAAAATGTCAAAGTATTGCTGAAATTGTAAAGAAAAACTTTTACTTTTACTAATTGGACCAAAATAACGATTCGCCCGAAGCGAAAAACGGCCCAAGTGCCAAAATCGATATCTGTGAGGCACGGTAAAGTCGGCCCGGCCCAAGCGTTGATTGTTTTTTTTTTTTTTGTTACTGATTTAAAGAAAAATTGGAAAACCATTTCCCCGCTTATATGGGCCTAGCGAACCATTCAGCCCAACGAAAACGGCCCGAATCGGCGAGCGCCCGCCGCGGGCGCATTCCCCGGCCCAAGTAACCGAGAGGAGCGCTCTCGACCGCTCAGATCCGCACCTTAAATCCGATCGGCCGAGAGTGGATTTCGAGGTATAAAACGCCGAAAAACCTACTGGAGCCCTAACCCTAGCTCATTCGATTTCCACATCCCAAAGATCGTTAGCGGCGGCCCGAGAGACGGCGGCGGGCGCATGGCCACTCGCCCCGGCGAGACGGCCGCCCAACGGTCGCCAGCCTCCCCACCTCTCTTACTCTTACCCCTTCCCTCTTCTAGCGAGAACCGCCGGAGGCGACCCTTCGCCGGCGAGATGTGCGACCGGAGGGGGGGGGCCACGGCGCCGCCGCGGGCCCTCTTGCCGGTGTTCGCGCTCCCCCCGGGTGAGCGCGATGTCGCCAAGTGGCTTCGCCATGGTGCCCGACGACGCCGCTGGCGTTGGCGGTCTTAATCCGCTCAATGGCGATCTTAAAAGTGACGGCGAAGGTAGGAAAGGTAGGTATTCCTTCACCCCCACGCCGGATCTAAGCTTTCCCGATGGTTAGGGTTTCGACCGAAATGGTTTGTTCTTCCCGATCCAAAGGAAATCGGTTGCATTTCTTTGTTTTAAAGGTTGACTTAACCCTAGATTAGGGTTTCTAATGTACTAATACTTGACCGATTTGAGAGAGCAAAAGACCCGATCTAGATCCACCGATTAGACCTCGCTCTGTGATACCATTGTTAGAACTAATACAACTTAGTGGATCTCTAACAAAGAGATCAAGACGGGTACAACTTATACAAGATAATGAACAACAAGTACTCATATTCCTAGTAACCATTCTACTACATCTAATGACACTAGATCTACTAACAAGAAAGGTCTACTCTACATCTACACTATTAGATCTACGAATAGTAAAACATGAGAGTAGATCGGGTACAAACCATCCTTGCTCTTGACGTTGGTGTTGCTTGACTCCGCCATGGGGACGTCGATGCCTTCTCTCGCACTAGGTAGCGACGGTCGGTGAAGGGGCGCCGCCGTGTCGACGCAGCTGGCGGAGGAGAGCTTCCCGTCACTAATCTCGGCAATCAGAGATCGGACTAGGTTTAGGAAATGTGGGTGGGGTGAATAGTGGCGGCCAACAACTTAGGTTACCGTGCCCCGGCGCCCCCACCCTCCTATTTATTTACCAAGGTGTGAACAGGGGCCCTCCAACCATTAGTGGGTTGGGCTCCCCCGATCGTGAGCGGATCAAGGTTAGTTCGGTCCATTGGGCCCAAAACAAGGGAGATCAAAATACTAACATTCGGTTGTTAGTTGTCCTCTAACACCGATCGTGTTCCCTGACTTGATGAGGTATCCTTCATGTTTTATCGTAAGTTTTAGATTATAGGAAAGGGTGATTTTATAGCTATGTTTGAGGATTTATACTACAAAGATAAGTTAGATCTATATAGACTCAACTTTTCTATGGTTACCTTGAATTCCTAAGGAGGATTGTTTCAAATAAATTCCAAAGGAGGAAGGTGCAAGAACCATGCAGTTTAGACCAATTAATCTGATCATATATTAATTTTGGATTTAAAATTTTCTCAAGTCCCCTACTCCAAGATTAGGTAAAATATATCTGGTAAGTTGATTTCATCTCACCAAAGTTTTTTTTTTTTTTTTTTTTTTTTTTTTTTTTTTGAGCGGGCAACGGAGGGACGATTTGTCCCCACCTAATTCATTTACCACATATCCCATGAAATCCTGGTGGTGAAGGGGCAAAAGCCCAAGTTGGTGACATGGGCCACAAAAATTTCTTGAGAGTGTGGTCATAGCCCATGAATTGGTGCATAGCTTACACAACAACAAAGAGGTTCTTAAGCTAGACTATAAAATGCTTATGATAGAGTCTGTTAGGATTTGAGACTTCCTTTTTGAAAGCTTAGAGACTAGAGAGTTTATCCCAACTTGGATTAATTGGATAGAGAATTTAGTCAAAAAGGCTATGTGGGAGCGCATAAGTTTATGAACAGGCAACGTGGGAGCACACAAGGAGGATTAGGCATCCCAATTTGAGATATCTTATTTTTAAGGAAATAAACTAAAAGTTGAAAAGCACGCTGAAAAAAAATCTAGCATTTAGTGTGCTGATAATAAGCCAAAAATATTATTAAAAAAGTTAATATCACAAAGTCAAAAGCCAGCTTTTGACTCAAAGGGCCAAAAGCTGCAGCTCAAAGAAACGGACCCTATTGTTCTAATCATTTTCCAGCAAGATCTTGGTCTAACTAGTCCAAACTCGAAGTTGAACTAACTCAACTAACACTACCTACACGGCTACACTGGTAGTGGGGGCTGCTGATCCGTCCGTTAAACATCTAGAGAAAGCAGAAATACACGATGAAGCATCAACAAAGAAGACGAAATATAGTACAAAACAACAATAGTGACGCAAAAAAAAAAACATGATAATTAGTGGACATTGCAAAACCACATTAAAATGGCTAAGAAGGCAAGAACTGGCAAACCTGATCCCCGCAAAAAAGCAGCCATGCGTGGCGTCCAGAAGGAACAATGGGGGCTTTCTTCACGGCCTTGTGTGCAATCAAGAGGAGTTGTGCCAGCGAGTAGGCAGCCGAAGCTGTAGACATCGCAACCAAGAATCTAAAATCATGAACAGCAACGCCAGAGCAAGTCAGTATTCTCTCTAAGCATAAGTCTCTACCCCCTAAAACATGTGAAAAGTAATCGTCCCCCGGTCACTTCTTCCCTTCACCCCGACAAATGCCCCTCGGCTCCCTTCGTTTCACCCCGACATAAAAGAGCATCGCGTGACTTCCCGCATCCGCAATTCGAAACATCTCCTTCCCTCGCTCTGCTCCATCCCGTCACGCCACCCACCCGCCCTGCCCGCCTCCCTTGGCAGCCGCAGACGCCCGGCGCTAAGGCACACTTCGGCTTGTGCCACCCACCTCGGCCGCAAGACGAAGCCCGGCATCTGCGAGCTGCGACGCCGCCCCAGACGCCGACGTGTTCCAGTCTGCGACGCCGCCCCAGACGCCGACGTGTTCCAGTCTGCGACGCCGCCCCAGACGCCCGCCGCCGTGACGACGCTGACCCGGCATCAAGCCCGTTCCCTCCCCTTCAACCCCATCCACCTGGCGCACCTGGCCACCCCGTCCGCCGCCCGCCGCCACGGACTCCCCAAGGCTGCTAGCACGGCCACGACGCTGGCCCCGCGGCCTCCTCCTTCCCGCTGCGAGGAGAACCACCAGGTGTGGCAAACCATTCTCTTCCTTCCTGCTGTACGGAACGGAACACCCAAACCAACCTCATCCAACCCTGCCCTCCGGCGCTTCAGTTCGCGCCCAGCTCTCGTCCCCTCCAGCAATCACGAGCTAGCTTGGTCTCCGCTGCCGCCGACGTCCCACGGACTGTGCTCCTGGTCGTTGCCCTGCTGATGAGGTATGCCATCTGTTCTCCTCTCTTCCTAAACTGAATCATCTCTCCAAAGTGGCTCCTGCTTTCCTCTGGTGGTAGGGTGTCTCATGTAGATTCAGAATTTCAAATCAGATTGGACTGGGAATCTGTCAGCGGGAATAGCTAGCTGCAGCAGGCTATAGCAGGCCACAACACCTGATTGAGGAAAACGTCGTGCTGTTTGCTACCAAGCAAGGTTGGTTTCAGGATTTTTTTAAACCCTATGCCTCATGAATCAAAGTATTTCCATGCCCAAATGTATGCTTGTGAGTATGTGCTCATTTATTGAACGGTGTCAGAATTAAAAGGCTTTCTGACAGACTTGGATTACTCATGTAGTGACCGACAGTATAAATGGATCATCTTACCGGATTATACTTTGTGTTCCTCTTCTTTCTGACTACTTGTTCCGTCTTTTGTTTTTACAGTGATGGAACGGGGGAAAGTTTCCTTGCACCAAATCCAAATCCAAGCTGGTTATGGGTTTAATTTAATACATGAGTGGCCCTTAATTTTTGTTTAATCTATTGATATATTTAGACATACCATAACCGTGTGATTTCGTTACAAAGCACTTATATCCTCAATTTCGATGTTCATTATATGATATATATTAACTCAAGGGGCGGATATGTTCTGACAGTTCTGTTCTCACAGCAGTTTGTCCTCGATGCCTATAACATGTTCAACACCCTTAATAACTGAGGTGAGTCTCACTGCCCTCATGCTTTCATTTCAATTCTGTGTTGTGGTGCATCGTACAGTGAGTGAGTGGAGTTTAACAAAAACCCATTGATGTGGGAACCGTCATGATCCTGATTTTTTTTCAAATACTCAGTGAATAATTGTCTTGAGTTCAATTAGTTCATATTGCTACCACTAAAATTCGGAGCTAGCCCCATAACTGTATTTGGTAGTCTCTTTGCAATGTTTAGACAGATGCATTGTTGCAATTTTCAGTTAGATACCTTAATAGGTCCTCTTAGTTCAGTGAGAAAAGATGCATTCATGTAGTTTTTTTTCATTAACATATAAAAGCCTGTTACTAAAGACCTGCTATGAAAATCTCTTTTCCTTTTGGAAGCTGGCTTATTTAATATGTGATATTAGCACTTATGTTGTTTTGGGATTTTATGCTTGGTCACTAGACCAATCTAGCACTTGTACCTGCATGGTAACTCAAATACAATATTTTACAAGAATAGTGTGGCCCAAACATGCAATTTTGGTCAATCTGCCACTCTCTGCTCCAGGCCGGCGGCCAGAACAACTACGCCTGCTGTGTATTTTGGTCAATTGTTTGGATTGTATGCTTTATTTTCTTTCCGCTTAGTTTCTAGCTAAGCTATTCCAAGCACATGTATTTTGGTCAATTGTTTGGATTGTTCATTTGGTTTTGCAGTAGGAGATAACAAGATCTTTTAATTTTTTACATCTCCATCTGCAGGCAACAACAACTTCAGCTGGCACTATTATTAACTCGTTGAGGCATAGCAACACCAGTTCAGCAATCAGCGGTATTCCGTTTGCAATGTATTCTGATTTCCATTAGCTTAGTAGCAGTCAGCAGTCAGCAATCAGCGGTATTCCGTTTGCCATGTATTCTGATTTCCATTAGCTTAGTAGCAGTCTCAATTTTTATTTGACGTTTTCTCAAATAAAGTTTTTTTTTTTTCTATGCCACTTGTAATATCAGAAATTGGCTACCTACCTCATTCTTTCCTTATTGGGTGTTGCATAATTTAATACATCCTCACATCAAGGATTTTAGGCAAAAATCAAGGTATAGTGGCCCTCGAAGAACTGTGGCTACTGGAAACTAAAGTGCTCCTGCTGGTCTGAACAACTCTATTGTTGAAGTGGAGAGACCGACGTAACTTGCGAGAAGACAAGTAATGTGATTTCATATGCCCGCATTATTTCTTTTGGTCACAGATATATACGAAGTTCTGCACAGATTTGCTGACCTCATTTGCATTCATCTGTACTGCATAATAGCCATCAGTTCACTATCACAGGTCTGTATTTGTTCTCATTGCTATCAAAATGTTTTATTGGCAATTGGCATGTGCAAAGTATCTGAATTCATCCCTAATAGATTAGTTCTAATGAAAAGTCATGTCTTAGATTTTTCAAATTATGCATGTTTATTTTTATACATACTTCTAACTAATGTTTTTGGAATGAGATTTTTCAAACTATTGGCGAACTGATTTAACCAAAAAAAAAAAAACTTGTCGTACTGTATAGTTTTCAGTTAGGGAAATTTATTGTTTTCAGTCAAGGAATGTCTGGCATCCTGATGACATTTGTAAAAGTCTTAAACTTTGAAACATCAAACTAATGGATAAAAGCCTATGTTCAGTACCAATTATGTCAAGCTGACTATCAATCTTCTGTCTCATGCAGAGCTACATTTTTGCTTGCCTGACTGCATCAACTTGAAACTGAGAAGTCAAGTTACTTTGGTCATTATTCGGATGAGTGCAGCTTTATTTCTTCAAGTTTTGATATGATGTTGAGACATTTGAAGTTGGCATATGCCTGTTTTGTGAATATCTCGAAGGACGAAAATGTGAACCTAAATTATGCCATGTTCATCAATAATGTCACCAAAATTAAGACAGCCGCTTATGCCTTGTTACAATCATGCTAAAAAGTGACCATAGCTGGAATCAATTGAAGGGTGACATTTGAGTCTTACTGCCTTGTCATTCTAAACTGCCATGTCCTGCTTTCTTCGGTGCTTGGCTTGATCTCTCGCTACATATAATGCACTAAAAAAAACTTCCTAAAGCCCACACAAAGAACCGTTCCAAAAGCCACACAAAGAACCCGGCCCATTATCTCTCCTAATCTTTTTTAATGCACCCAACAAATTACATCCCAAAAGCTAAACAAATTTTAAAATAAATGGTTCGTGATCTATTCTAACATCTTTTCTCACCCACCCACCACACATCCACCCACCCACCACATCAAGGGCCAAAATTGCTGAGATCAATCCTCCTCTGCCACCATCCCATCCCGCTCTGGCCCGCACAACTTTCCTCTCGCGACTATCCGACTCCCCGTCACCCACGCTTCCCGACGCGCGTCCCTCCGTCTTTCCCACGCGCGACCTTCCGCTGGCGATTGAGCGCCAACGGCGACGGCCACCTCGCCGGGCGGAGCCTCATCCTCAATCTGCCGCGTCGAGGTCAAGGACTGAAGCCGCCGCCGCCGCCGCCGCCTGGAGGTACAAGGCCTGAATCAGCCTGCCACCCGCAATCCGCCGGCGTCGCCTGGAGGTCCACCCGCAATCCGCCGGCGCCGCCTGGAGGTCCGCCGCCTGCCACCCGCTGCTGGATGGATTCAGCCCGAACGCCATCCGCCTGAGCCGGTTGATCTGGTCCGTCGTGCCGCCGCCCGACCGCTGCATCGCGCTCCGCCCCGGCATCCAACAATCCGCCGGCGCCGCCTGGAGGTTCGCCGCCTGCCACCCGCAATCCGCCGCCGCCTGGAGGTACAAGGACTGCCACCTGCAATCCCGTCCTCTCTCTTCTTCTTATCAGAGTTGTTCATGTCGGATAGGATCCATGTCGGACTGGCACCGGACTGCTATTGCTGCCCCAAGACGTCGCGGCCGCCGCCGTTTTCTGCTCCCTCTTCGCGGTTGTCAATGCAAGGACTCGCGCCGTCAGGGACGCGCGGCGAAGTGCCGCACACATGCTGCTGCTGTTCGCCATCGCAGAAGCCACCGTCTTCTGCTTCCTCTTCTTCGTCGTCAAAGGTCCGCGCGTCCGCCCACCCCCCTGCAAGATTTGCTCGTCGTCGAGATCTTCTTCGAGGAGCGCGTGACACCAACGTCTTCATCCCCTACCGGCGGCCCCAAGGTGAGTCCCAATCCGACCGCTAATTTTGGATTGTTGAACCCTAGAGTTGTTTGATCTACATTGAGAGACCATCTGTTGTGGCGGCTGGCGAATACAGGGCTACAAGCAGCAGCGAGGCGTTGTGGTGGATGCTCGAGCTCGGGCATTGCCGGAGGCGAGGTGCTCCGGCCGGGTCGATTTGCCTGATGCATTTTCCTTTCCACCAATAAAACTGCTGAAACTCTGCTCGTTCCTTTCTGGGGCGACAGAGAACGAGCAACAGATTTGCTGTGTGGAAGCTGTCTCTCAGTTGACTACAGGCGTGTGTGCAGTTGCTGAACGAGGTCCGTCTCCTGCTTGACACCCAACTGCTACTCCTATCTTAGGATAAGAGGATGATCCCTTCTTGTCAATTGTTGTCCAGATTTCAAAAGGTGTGATGTTCAGTTTGAGATACTTCTTGAAGCAAAGATAGCTGTTGCCTCATTGGTTTTGTTACGTCAGGAACAATAATCAGAGATGGAACATCAAAAGCAACTCTTCCAGCTCAAAAAAAAAAAAAAAAAAAAAATTGAGGTAATCTTCTTTTGCTTTGGATTTTCAAATTTAAGTGCATCCATACATCAAACTCACAATGTAACTCATGGCTGCGGGCTGGTCCCCTGTTTCTGGAATTGGCTTGTTATTGCTCTATGGAACCGTTGCTTAGAGGCTGCAGGTGTGAGCTGGACACCTGCTAGCGGTAGGCCTTGATGGGTCATCTGCCTATTCTATTAGAGATATGTGCAAGGTGAGCCAAAAAGTTTCACTTTCTATTAGGCGTGGGAATTCAGTTAACCTTCCAGGCACTAGATCAACAGAAATCAGTTCTCATGAAATTCACATTGTTCCTTTACAGCATGAAACTCTATTAGGAAATGCCGTAGGAAATGCTTTGCTTGTATGGATTGGTATGATGGACTAACTAAATATTTGAATAATTTTCGTTTAATTTATCCTGTATTTTTTCATTTAATTTATCTCACTTTGTGCAGAATTTAACAGTATGTCAATGTGTTCAGTTTTACAATCTCTTTGGCTTAAGATTTTTTGAGATGTATATTTTTATCCTGTTCGTTATAATATCCTGACCGTTCTTGATAATCCTGATGGGTGGAAATTGGTTGATTTGATGATAACAGCAGATGGTAACTCCCCGGATAAAATCCAAGGCAAGAACCACCTTAGATGCTTGCGTCGTTGGCATGTACAACTTGCCGAATCGAGAAAACCAGCATGTACGTATGCTTGCCCGCTGCAACCTTCATGAAGAGTCGAAGTAGAACACCCTAAATTGTTTGATACTTTGATGCTTACCTAAAAACCTGTCATCGTGTATTGGATACGTTGTCCACTGCTTTAGTTGATAATAATAGACAGATGGTAGCATGCTAATATGATTCTTTTACTAGCAGATGGTTTCTGATTCTAAATTGCCTTTTGCAGATTCATCTCATGTTTACCAGGAATCTGTAAAATCAAGGCATCCTCAGATGGTTAGTTTCTCTTTGCTTTTGTACTGTATACCATCCGAAAATCTGCCTGCATGCATAATCATTAATGTGCCTGACTTTTTTTTTTTGGAGTAATAGCAAAATCCTTAGAAATTTATTTTGATTACTATCCTTCCGCCTTCATAAAGGTCTGCTTCAATATAGTTAGTAAAGTTAATCAATATCTACATGCTTTGATTATGCACGGGCTTTGAGGGAGCTGCTTCCACATCAGGTGTTGCAATTATTTATTTTTATTTCGTTCTGTGTGTGGAGCCACAGATAGATGGTTGTAGCAAGCATTTAGAGTTTTTGAGTTGCATTTGGAGGGTAATGTATCAGCAGAAATGCACTGGTTTAGAATATTTCTGCTTTATTTTTATACTTTTCTATTCTTTTTTTCAACCCTTCCTATTTTTCAACTCTTTGTCAATTACTTCGGATAATAGAAATTGAAGAGCGAGGGGTGTATCATATATGGTGACTGCCATTATTAGTTTTCTCTTTCAAGAAACTACAGATCAATTTAGTCAAGCATAATTACCGTAAAAAAATTTAGTCAAATATAATTTAAAATTTGGCCATGCTTGATTAGCAAACTGTGAGTTAAGTGAGTTTTCTAGCTCTATATATTATCAGATCATTTTATATTTATTCAGTTTCACACTATATGCTCACTACTGCTGGCATTTTGCCCACCCTCAGATGCTTGCTGTCGTTGGCGCAGGCAACTTGCCGAATCGTGGAAACCAGCACATGTACGTCTGCTTGCCTGCTGCAACCTTCATGAAGAGTTGAAGTAGAACGCCCTAAATTCTCTTTTTGCTTTTGTACTGTTAAATCGACATTTTGTTGTTCTATGCACATTCTTGAAATGGCCGTAGTGTTAGCACGATTGCAGCTTCTTGAATTGTTCAATTTTGCTCTATGATGATTAATACATTGATCCTGAAATTTATCTGGAAGTCTGCCTTTAAAATAGATACGATTTTAGAGTTTGTGGATTTTAGAGCCTTTGAATTCTTTCAAAAGGCCTTTAGAAAAAGAGCTCCATAATTGTTTCTCATATACATATCCAATTATGTTATCCATTACAAACTGTGCGTAAACTTCTTGCGACTTTGGTCATAATACAGAAAGTTTCTGGGAACAGCCTTGATGAAAGCACAATTAAACATTTGTTAGATTTAGGGTTGAGGAATGCTGTGCACTGAAAGAAATATATGTCTTACAAATTTTTTGTTTATTATTTTTCATATGGAAAATGCCAATTCAAAGGAAGCCATTTTTTAACATTGGTAAGTTTCAAACAATCTGTCTACTATTTGACATATGATGCATGATTTCCATTTGAATATTAGTTCCTACACTTGATCTTTGATCTTTAGGAGAACCATTCATGTCAAGGATCTTGAATTAACTAAGGACGGCGCACGAGATCACATTATGATCAGGAATTGGTTTTCTTAATGGAAACTAGGAATGATCAGGAATTGGTTCCAGTCTGTTACATGATCAAACTGTATGAATGATAGCTCCAATATGTCTTGTCTTTGATATCATTGTTTTGGAATTTTGGAAATGATTCAGTAAATGTATTGCCTTGTCTATGGAAAGACAGTGTAATTTCATTTTATTCTTTAACTATGGAAACGTATAGTAAATATAGTGCCTTATTTTTATCTCTCGGTTCATGTCAAGTGATTTGAAGTATATTTTATATTTTTTTCCTTATTCTTTGGGAATGTTTATGCAATGCCTTGGCATATTATTAGCAAACCATGGAACTTTCAATGCTAAGTTCAGTACTATGAAAACAGCTTTTGACAAAGCATAATTAGCTAAATACTTCCAGTTTGATAGAATTAACTTTGTTTTGCATGCGTTTTCTGGATTATATACATGGTTATTATATACAATTGTGTGAAATAGAACTACGGAGAAAATTTTGTCATTGTGTTGTTTTTATGTGTATCTATGGAATGAAACCGGTAGCGTTAAGATGCGAAGACTATACTTAGTTTGGTAAAAGAGCTGAAAAACCTTTTTGTTATGCAAAGTCTGGCTAGAATCATTGTTTCAATTGCAAACCTCATAAATGGAATATGTTTTTTTAATTAGTAATACAACACATACTCATACATACATTATTGTGGTATTATGTTTTCCGTTGCAACGCACGGGCATTTATCTAGTTCCTTGCAAACGAGTGGGCATTTACCTAGTTCCTTGCAAACGAGTCGGAGAGATCTGACGGGCCATGCCAGCTAGAACCGGACGGTGTAGTTTACCGCACATGTGTCCTTGGGATTTTTTGTTCTTTCGATAAGTAACCCTCTGCCCTTCTATAAAGCTACTACCTGCTGACGTACTTCCTCTTTATAATTTACTCTTAAATAAATTAAATAACAATATCAATTATTCCTATTAGCATTTTTTTTTGTAAAACTCAGTTAAACTCTCATGCTCTGTATGGAACACAGGAACCTTTTTCGTCCCCGTATTTTCGCCGTAAAATTGAAATGATTCAGGTCAAATTTGTACATGTGGTTGCTATAAGAGTATACTTTCCCAAAAGATCCCTATAGTTTAACGTGATCCCTGTAGTCTGTTCGAATCTACCACGAAGATTGAAGGAAGAAAACCCGTTTACGTATGCATTCGAGTCGTAACCACTACGATCTGCGGCAAGCAGTCAGTGATTCAGATGGCCACATTATTACAGTGTCTCAGCCTTCGGCGTGCAGCTTTGGTCACTATCGAGGACGCGTGACTGATTCGTCCATCCACTTACTGGCAAGCAGCAGCTAATACAAGCAGGGAGACCTCGGGACTCGGGAGTCGGGAGTCGTCGTCTCTTGGGGCTCCTGATCGTGTGGCACACCAAGTGCAGCATGTGGATAACGGGGGTGCGAGGCAGCGTTGCAGTCACTGGGACGAGTAATTCATGGTAGTGCTGTCTCCATGCTCACGGGTCACGGAGCTCGCTGTTTCACAGCCTCATGCACGACAGTTGGACTGCCCAAGGCAAAAGAATCACTGTACCCGGCGATCTGAGGGCCATGCCAGACAGTGGCGGACGTCGGTGTAGTTTACAATTACATGTGGCCTTGGGATTTCCTTTTACTTTCGATGAGTGCCCCACGGCCACGGCCCCTCTACATGGCATGGGGCGAGTTGGGCAGGGCACTGGTTTCCTGATAGCCGTGGCAACAGCTGTGTCGCTGTCGCTGCTCGGGTGCACGCTTCGATGGAGCATAGGCATTCGAGCCAGGCCGCGCCGCGGATGGCGTTTGTGTCAGCTCGTCCCAGTGCCTGTGTCACTGCTCGTCCCAGTGGAATCACACAGCGTCCACTCGTCTCGATGCCATTTACTACGATGTACTCCCTCCGTCCTCCCATGCCGACCGACGTTTTTTTTAACTTTTAAACTTCATCTTTTTGATTATCCGTCTTATTCAAAATATTTTTATAAATTATAAAATAAAATAATCAATATTTAAGTATCTTTATTGATAAAATAAGTTATAAAAAATAAATTATATTTGTGTAAAAAAATTTGAATAAGATGAAGTATCGAATAAGATGGCGCGGAAACCTTAGGGTGGGTGGGACGGAGTTAGTACCAAGGCGAAACAGACGAGCTCACGCCACTACCACCGGAGCTGCTGGCTGCCGCGGTGCAAAAGCCACGATGGGGTAGAGGACCGAGGAGCATCACTCTACGACAAGGTGTGCCAGGACAAGGGAACAGCAAGGGCACGCCTACTGCACGCTGCAGCAGATTCCGAGCAAGCACCGCGTTCCTACTACGCCTCTTTTGACTCTTTTATATTTGGCCATCCGATTGGCATGGCTGGTTTCCACGGAAGAAACCGTGGGCATGGCTGGTTTCCACGAAACCGTGGGCGGGCGCGCAATGCAATGCAAAGTCACGGGAGCCTGAGACTCTGAGGGCCATGCCATTGCCAGCCAGAGCAGGCAGGTCGGTGTAGTCCCTCTATAAAGCTATTACCTGCTGACTGCCTCTGCGTCTCGGCTCCTTTTAATTTCACCATCACTCCCTCCCCTCTCACTACTAGCTTGCTACCTTGCGAAGAAAGGTGAGACGAGGAAGAAGAAGAAGCTAGTTGACGGCGAACAGCCAAGCTCTCGGCGTCTTAAGGACTGCCTCAGTGGTATGTCGGTCCGTATTGTGCCTTACTCTTCTTTCTTTCTTTTTTTTTTCTTTGGCATGCTAGAAAAGATTTTTTTAATTAATCAAGAATCAAGACTAATCGCCGTGCGAGACTCGCATCGCTTGGTTAATAGGTCTCTTAAACTTATTCATATGTACGTATGTATTTGTTTACCAGTGCTATACATATGTACGTATGAACCACCAAACATGTCGCAAAAAGAAGGAAACATTATCTCTCACAAGACCGAACTGTTGTATACTTGTATCTACTCTGTTTATTTGTTTAGCATAAATAAACAACTATAATCACTATAAAACTATGAAATATATAATGGTACATTTTGAGATTTATTAGTATTATAATTTTATATAATTGTTTTATCATATTTAATATTACAGGAGGCATTGTTTGGATTGGATGGTATAAGAAAAATAAGGTAAGAAATTATGTTAATAGAAATTACATGTGCTAGTGAGCCCAAAAGCCCAAGCCACTTCCCCTTTCCGGCCTTCCCCTTGGTTCACGCTCGCACCTCCCCATCCCCTCGCTCCGCCTCCCCACCGCCGCAGAAAAAAAGAAAAGAATAGCAGAGCAGAGCAGGTGTGCGGTCCAACGGCGGATCCACCGAACGAGCCCAGGCAACCACCAACCGCCCGCCTGGCCTGTGTCTTCCCTCCTCTCCTGCTCCTGCTCCTGCTCCTGCTCGGCAGACCAATCCCAATGCGATGCTGTCGTTGGCGCGTCGGCCGCTCTCCGCCGCCGTCCCCTCGGGCAACCTCCTCGGCATCCATCTCTTCCAGTGCCCCGTGCGTTGCCTACCCTACCCTACCCTACCCTACCCTAGTCTACTGCTCTCATTTCCATTCCCGATTGATGAGATTGTTTCCTCAACGCAGGACACCGTTGGCATCGTCGCCAAGCTCTCGGAATGCATCGCCTCCCGCGGCGGTAACATCCACAGCGTCGACGTCTTCGTCCCCGACGACAAGCCCGTCTTCTACTCCCGAAGGTAGTATGTACCTACTATTGGGTTTGGGTACAGCACGCCAACTGCTGATTTATTTATTTTTTTATTTAGGAAGACTAGTGATTCATTCGTCAAGCAATTGCAATTCCTTCATCATATCCATTGCTTCTTGATTTGCCAGTGAATTCACCTACAGCCCAAGGCTCTGGCCGCGTCATGAGCTCCACCAAGATTTTCTCAATCTCTCCCGCTGCTTCAATGCGCAGACATCCACTGTACGAGTACCCGACCTTGACCCCAAATACAACATCTCCATCCTCGCATCAAAGCAGGTTACTAGCTACTTTCCTTCCCTTTTTTGCTAAGCCCGCCGCCGAATAAATAGCAACCAACCATTTTCTCTCTTCAGGACCACTGCTTGTTCGATTTGCTCCATAGATGGCAAGAAGGCAGGCTTCCAGTACACATTAATTGTGTCATAAGGTACTACTGTTCCGCTCATTTCTTTTATCCTTTCCTCTAGCAAAACCAAACACCACCAAACTCATTCAGATACACTCCTTATACAGCAACCATGATAGACCACAAGATAGTCATGTACGGCGTTTTCTCCAGAGGCATGGAATACCGTACCAC
This sequence comes from Hyparrhenia diplandra, assembly GCA_015847255.1. NCBI lineage: Eukaryota > Viridiplantae > Streptophyta > Magnoliopsida > Poales > Poaceae > Hyparrhenia > Hyparrhenia diplandra. Next base: position 51,706 of record JADLZK010003308.1, on the reverse strand, counting down.
TACTTACCCACCGCGCCTGGCAACAAAAGAGAGCAAGAGATCTTGGATTTGATCCAGGGCACCGATTTTGTTGTGCTCGCAAGATACATGCAGGTAAAGATCGAGTAGACTGCTCCTTTTTCTTCCATCTTCTAAGATTTTTATTATACCTAGCTAGTTCTGCCAAAAGATTGCGAGCAAAGTGGTAGCGTATGTTTAGTCAATGCAAAACTCAGATCGCCCTTTGAATATTCTCCAGAGCTTTTTATCTTTATTTTTGAGGTGTAACATAACACTAAAAGCTTGCTGTTTGTGTTAGGGGCACCCAATATGTTTAGTCAATGTCTCTTTGAGCACATGAAGTCAGAGATATTCACTACCTCAACCTTCCCTGCCTTTCGATATAAAGCTACCTGTTTTTCTTGTCCTCTAAACAAAAAATTCTCCACTTCTATAAAAAGCCATTCTGCCACTCAATTAAGACGAAAAGATTCTATAAAGCCATTTTGCATATAACAGATAATGAGAAGCTAGCATATCATTGTCCTTTTCATCTCTATGGCCATAAGATCAGCATCAACGTTTAATATGGACTTGTGTCACCTCACCCATATATCTTTGACACCCTCTTCCTTGCAGATACTCTCAGAAAGCTTCTTAAAAGCATATGGTAAAGACATCATCAATATTCACCATGGCCTTCTTCCCTCATTTAAAGGAGGGAATCCTTCAAGACAGGTATCACACTTGTGTTAACCTAATCTGGTATCTACCTTTTTTTATATATAAAAAAAACAAGTATTATTATGTACCATTTTTCAGGCCTTCAATGCTGGGGTGAAGTTAATTGGGGCAACTAGCCATTTCGTTACTCAGGAACTTGATGCTGGGCCAATCATTGAACAAATGGTATTCATACTTTTCGCACTACAGCTAACTTAGGTTTCAAATTGATGGATTGCATGATCACTTAAATCTGGTAGTAAACTATACATGATGTATGACAGATTTTGTCTATTGATGTGTGGAATCATCTTTGCCAAACAGTTATTTCGCTATTAGTCTGTTTTTAGAACCCCTTTTATCCTAAGATTGTAGGGTTTTACATAGTAATTAGCACTGATCTTCATTCAAGGGGACCCTACGGTCATGCTTGAAGACATTGCCTTCACAGCTGTGTGACATTTGCTGTGCAGTAAGATTCATGGATGTGAAGCTATACTAAAGATGACACTTTTAATCTTGCCTATTTCCAGTTGGCGGTTGGAGATTTAGTTTTTCTCTGTTGTTTTTTTTTTCCCTGTGCTGCAGGTTGAGCGAGTTTCTCATCGAGACACGTTACAGAGTTTTGTTGTCAAGTCTGAGAACCTTGAGAAGCAGTGTTTAGCAGAGGCTATCAAGTCATACTGCGAGCTTCGCGTCCTACCATATGAACTGAAAAAGACTGTCGTGTTCTGAGCTCCCTTTTTTCTCTCTTATACTCTCTGTGGATTGGTGTGTGTATATTCTATTTTTCTCACAGAACAAGTGATAAATGATTTACTTTTAATACTCCATCCCAAATTATAAGTCATTCTAACTTTTTTGGAGAGTCAAAGTAACTTTGACCAAATTTTTATAAAAATAATAATAATAATGTTCATCATTAATTATAATAGGTGATTCCTTGCCCGTTACCGCGGGCATGTATGAAGTAAGAATATAAAAAGGTTAGAATTTTAGTCGCTAAGAATTAGAAGATGTATATATATATATATTTATTACAAAATGATCTTCCTTTACTAATGATGCATGATAGCAAACCAAATACATATGCCTAGAAAAGTTGATACATGCACATGATCTTCATGAAGGATTAATAATGAAGTTCTCATTTACAAAGGATCATGGTCAATCTACTGATCACAACCTTTAGGAAGAAGTTTGTGAGAAGCTTGTATGCGTGCATGGCAATGTTCTGCATACAGTAGAAAAAAAAAAATTATTATCCATTCTCTCGAATCATACAGGTGATAGAAGGTGTTGATGCTCATCCAATCTAGTACACATTTCAATTTGAATGAACTTCAACGGCACAAAAACTTACTCCAGGGAATAAGAAAAGGACCAATTGGCATAGAGCGGGATCTCGATGCCAAAGATGTTGAGAGTGCCTCGCTGCTTGGAGGAGACCATTAGCGATATCGAGAGCAGTGCCATCACCATGGCTGCAGCTTGGGCCACCACCATAACCACGCCCAGCCGTGGCCATCTTGTCACCAGATTTGTGGTCACCGGAAGAGCCTCAGGATCCAGCACCATCTTGCTCCCCTCCGGTGGCATCTGGATGCCGACCACCGAATCACTTCGGCCATTACCAATGGAACCCATCGGTGCTGCTCCTGGCTGGGGTTAGTGTTTACTACTAGACGGTTCAGTCTAGGCAGCCTTTTGCCCTTTTAGCATGTTGTGGCAACAGTACGTGATGCACCCGTGAGTCCTTTCTGCACTTGCTCCTCTTGGACAGTATTGGGAGACCAGACATGGAGACAAAAACAGCACGGCTATTCGAGTACAGTAGAGATTTAGCAAATTGCGGCCGTGATTGCCGCGTGTCATGTGGAAGAACGCTAAGCGATGCATATTATAAGAATCTTAATTTGAAAACTAATCACTTTATAATCCTGTGTATACTGACAAGAAGCACACAAATTTTTCATTATGGATCTGGTAATTAAAATTCAGCATCTCTCAGAGTCAAGCTCAATTGCGTACAAGTAACAAAATTTGATGGGAACACATCTCTAAACATGGATAAAAATGACGGATGCTAACGTAGCTCGAGCAAGTAATGGGAAAACATTGAGGTGTAATAAGGGCATAGAACTTATATCGTTTTCCTCTAATACACATACACAGGAGAGTAACGTATTATTGTATTATAAGAAGAAAAAAAAAATACCTGTCTGATTACTAGATGTTCAACGATCCTGTCAGTTTTTGGTGGCTCCACAAGAATGAAGGCAAACGCTGCTGCCTTAAATATTCTTTCTTCCTTTCCTTTCGTGAGGAATGGATGGATCTTTATGCAACATCGACATACATTATACTTGATCAGATAACAACCAGTTTTTATTTATCCAACCAATTATACCTGTTGTTGGCTGGCCACAATAGACACAGACATGTGAACAGAAAGACAAACAAGGTGAATTTGGTTCTTTCTTGAAAAAGTAATGATATGTGACGTAAGTATTGCAGACGAAATAAAAGAGAACAGAGAATAAACCTTAGACTTTGATCAGACTGCAGCTAGGAGACTTTGTGATTTTCCTCTCGGACAGTTTGTGGTGCACGCTGCTCCTCGCCATGCGTTGTAAGCCCTGTGATCACCAAGCGCAACTGCGCAAAGCAAGCCAACACAAAACTCACCATGGTCAGATGATCCCGTACCATGCCGTGCCTCCGCAGCTCATGAAACAACGTCAACGCCTGGTTGCGAGAAGCCTTCCACGAACCTAGGCCGGGCCCCGGTTCGGGTTTTCGTCGAACACCCTTCGCGTGCTGTCGCCAGTCGCCAGTCTTCGCGTAATAGCTGCTGGTGAGTGATGAGCGCGCTCTCGGTGGGCGTAGTGTGGAACCGGCGGGTTCGGCTTTGGTCGCGGCCTTGAGGGCCGGGAACTTGTAGCGGTCGGCTGCGGCGCCGTGGTGCGTGGGTGTAGACAGCACACGGCGGATCGAAGTCGAAGCGGGCCGAGCGGAGGCGGAGGTAGGAGACACGGGTCACGGCGTTCCAGTGGAAGGGCAGCAGGAGAGGAGGCCGCGGCGCAGGATGCACACGTGGATTCCCGGCAGAGGATCACGTGTTCACGTCTCGGTGCAGGACCAAGGTTTTTTACCGACCGGAACCCTAAAACCGCCGGTCCGGAAACGGTTTACCGTCCGGTTAGTGGGTTTTGAATTCAAGTGAATTCAAATTTTCCGCGCGTTCGGAGAGGTATAAACGGGCGGTTTGAGAGGTTTGAACGGTTTTTTCAAAATTCAAAATTTAATTTTTTTATAAAATGCTAAAAAATTCCTAAAAATACTTCATGATTTGTAGAATCCAATGATGTCAAAATTACTCAAATTTGAGTGTGTTTAGTATGTTTTTCGACCTTCATGATTTAATGGGCTTTAATGGGCGGTTGTATTTTTTTTTTTTTTTTTTCAAACTTAGATTTGAAATTTTTTATACCAAACGAACTCAAATTTGAAAAAGTATTGCACCGTTGGCTTTATAAATCGCAAACTATTTTATAGTATTTTTTTCCACGATTTTTTTTTTCAATTTTTTGATTTTGAATTTCAAATCTTTTATACCGCAGGGCCGACCGTAAAAATCCGTAACCGCCCGACCGTATAAAAACCCCGCAGGACTCGAGCCGGACCGCGACAAGGTCGCGTAGAAATTTGGCAAAACTTCAACTCCATCATGAGAATTTTACACAAACAAACATGTACTGTATGCGCTTAGGAAAAAAGAAAAAGGTAACTCTGTGATTTCTTATGTTTCTGTGAAACAGAAGCAAAATTTTGTGGAAACAAACACACCCGCTCCCACAAAAACCAATCCATCAGCCTAGGCGACATCATCTACCTTGAGTCCTCCTCCTTCACCCACGGGCTTGAGCTTCACCATGATCTCCTCCCCTCGAGCCGCTGGGCGACGCCACGCGCGAGTTTGTCCAGGAACCCCACGAAGCCCTCCAGCGTCCAGCCCTTCACGGGGTCGGCCTCGAACGACCAGGTGACGGCGCACCCGGCGGGGTCGTGCTCCACCCGCAGCGTGGCTCGGTACCTGCCGAAGCCCTTGTTGCTCTCCAGCAGCTCGTAGCTGTACCACCGCCCCGCGTGGTCCGTCTCCAGGAGCCGCTCCTTGACCACCCCACGGGCCTCCCGGCGCGGCCATGTTCACGGGGCCCCTCGCAGTAGCGCACGACGCACCCGGGGCCGTCCGGCTCCGGCTCCACCACGCGCCGGCACGTCCGCACCGTGGAGACCCACCGGTCCAGGGAGCAGAAGTCGCCCAGCAGCGCCCACGCCTCGTCGGGCGTCGGCCCCGACGCCACGGCGCGCACCGTGCCGCGCCACACGGCCGCCGCCGCCGCCGCCTCGTCCCGGGCCGTGCCGTCGTGATCCATGGAATGGAGAGTGGAATCGTGCGGCTTTTTGCGAGGGCGCAGTGGCGATGCGATGCGGTGCAAGACGCGACGGCGAGATGTGGAGTGAGCTGGTCCTCTGTTTTATACAAAGCCGTCGGCGTCGACTGCAACCGGGGATGGTTGATGTCATGATATGCGTGGCCATGCATGGTTGGCACAAAGGTCAGTCACACACATGATGAGATATCGCTCGCTGAGGTGTATAAAAGTGGTCGTGTCCAATGCTTATTGTATTCGTCTCCTCTAGGATTTATACTACTCTACCTTCTATTGTACGAAACGTTCAAGCATATCTCATTATATGCACTTATAAGATGCGGCGTGAGGTATACGCAGTCTTATCTTTGGGCGCATATCAACATACTATGGCTACTAGCTAAATCAAATGTTTTGGGGCAGGCAACGCAGAAGACTCTCTCTCGTTCTCCCGGTTCCACTGTTCACTAAGATAGATACAAGACATTGGCTACCGGTTAGCCGAACACTATTTTTATACTTAACTCCATCCCCCAGCCGCCACCACTGATATTGAGTCGTTGATTGACTATTTCAAACGACGAAATTTGAACGTGTTGGGAGCATATTTTCCTGTGATGGCAGTGAAATTAGCCAAGAATCACACCAGATATCTCACGACGTGGATGATTCCTGCAACATGGCGGTACCCAAATCACACCACACTAAACTATACTCATTTTTTAGAGAGAGATCTAAGGAATTACTTTCTCCGTTCCAAATTATAGTTTACTTTAGCTTTCTAGATGCATTGCTTTTACTATGTATCTAAACATAGTGTATAACCGATGCATAGCAAAAACAATGTATTTTGAAAAGCTAAAAAGCTGAACTACAATTAAACTGAGGAAAGAGGTGGTTTCTCGATAAGAAGAATAAGTACCCAAAAGGGAAAGTTTGAACATGAGTGGTTGGGTGCGTATCCACATTTCTCGTCCAACCAGTTGAACTAGGCTCACTTTCTCAAACTGTGCTCAATTTATGGAGAAACTCCTTATTAATCTATACCTACTAATAAAGAGAGAAAATTTCCGTGGTCTCCCCTATCTTTGGTTCCACCTTCTCTGTCTACATTATATAGGCACTGGGGCCTTGACCTCCCTCCCTCCCGTTGATGAAGTCCCTATGGCAATCCTTCTAGGATTTACCATAAAACATGCAAACCTACATGCAACGGGGAAGGACTCCGACTTGGTTGGTTCGTGTAACCACATCTCCAGAACCTTCTAGAACTCTATGTGTCCTAACTACACTAGGACTTCTAATATGACTAGGACTCTAACAGATTACAATAGGAATATGACTAGAACACTACTATGTCTAACATGTCCCACCGAATACGTCTCGGACTCCCATTACACGCCTCATGAAGTCTTGATCTATACCTACTAATAAAGAGAGAAAATTTCCGCCGTATCCCCTATCTTTGGTTCCACCTTCTCTGTCTCTCTTTCGTATTTGTGTCCGCGTCCCGCACAAGTGTCCCACTGAATACGTCTTTCCCGTCCCTAGCGTCCAAAAAGTACGTGGAGAAAAGTATGTGAAAAATATATATCGGACGTCCGTCTCGACTCCCATTACACGCCTCATGAAGTCTTGATTAGAATAGAAAATTAGAAGACAATGTACACGTGTACATCATAGGCGGTACTCAACTTTGCAACGCAAGTGGCTGACTACTGAAGATCTTCTACTCGTTCCTGGAAGTTTTCATCATTATCTAAAAAGGAAGCCTAACCAAGAGGAGCTAGGTTGCTGCCTAAATCGTGCCTCCAGATCGCAAAGAAGGGAATAAAGAGAGAAAATTTCTTGTCTATCTTTTTTTGGGTTTGCTCGCCTGCATTTATGTGCAAATACGAAGTTTGTTCGGGCGATGTTCTATGCAGGATCCGTCCGGATGCCAAAAATAAAACATAAAGAAATAGGAGTTAGTAATTCCTTATCCGCTAGACATGGGAGTTGTAGCATCGGATTACCCCCGGGCTTTATAGCTAGGCACGGGCGATCTCCCTCCCTTGCGCAATCTGCCGACTACTCCCGGACGCCGCCTCCAATAATCCCGGCAAGATCCCGGTGTTCGACGTCCGCCAGATGGCGAACCCGCGAACCGCTCGCCTCGGCGTGTAGTGCGTCGAACCCATCCCGGGACCACGATCTCGCAAGAGAGATTCGTAGAGCCTTGCGCAGCGTGGTGGTGGTTCCGAGTAGTACCTCGCAGACGCCAAGGCCTACGATGCTCACCGACGTGAAGACTAGGAAGGAGTAAAATTTGAATAGAAACTCTTTTCTAGGTCCGTATGTAAAAGCATAAGACTCTACGGGCTTTGGTTAATTTGCGAAAAGTTTCATGTTCACTTTGCAAAAATATTTTTCGTTATCTTTTTCTTTTATTGTATTTAAATAAATGAAACGTTAATTTTGGGAAGTAAAATATGTCAAACGTTGGAGATGCTATTTTTTTTTACTTGCCATATACTTTTTGCCGGTTGGCAAAACAAGATTTGCCGAGTAAAAATTTGGTAAACTCTTGAGATGGTCTAATAGTGCAATTCTATGTTGCTCAATATATATGTGCGAATACAAATTAAAATAAATCATGTCTAGAAGCAATGGCGCCAGAGTTTGATTCCGATGTATCAGTTTCCATTGCAACTGCAACACACGGGTATGACTCTAGATTAAAAAAATATCACAAATTTTTAAACGCGTAGAAACACACCGCCCGTAAAGCAACTTTGTATTTCCTAGTTGTTAATAAAACACAAGATTTGATAGCAAAATATTATATATCCATGGAGGACTCGTGATGTTTACCACATGACACACGTAGTTCTCCGTTTGCTCAAAGAGGTAAAGTAAGAAAAGTTTACTAGTTGAGAATGATTTAGTTTTTTTTATTCAATATAGTTGAGAATTATTGTGTGGCCCCATGCATTCTCTTTTTTTCTAAGAAAGATAGAATGAAGATGTGAAACAAATATGCCTAAATAATTCTATGCAGGATTCAGGATGCCAAAATAAATCCATTCGGACAAAGAAGTAAAGTAAGAAAGCTGAGAAGTGTGATTATTATGCATTTATGTGGCGCAAGTATTTCCAATTTTCTATGCAGAACAAAAACAAAATAATGAAAAAAAACGCCCACCGTGGGGCTCGAACCCACGACCACAAGGTTAAGAGCCTTGCGCTCTACCGACTGAGCTAGACGGGCCTACAATGCCGATGGTGACAGCTTCTCTCCCTTGACTAGGTTCCGACAGTGCCCTAGGCATTAGATTATCATTGGCCAGTTATCGACATGCAACCATAAATGGAGCGGCGTGCACGTGTCTATCAAAATTCTTTCATAATAATGATTTTTTTGTAAATCCAACTATTTTATAATTGCAAAATCGTAATAATGCCATAATGCACAGACGTTTCTTGCCTTCCCTTGTTATCTTTGCTTTTGTAGTTTGGACACTTTGTTCTCCTTTTTAGTAATATAATTTAACTAGCCTCCCCTCCAGATTCCTCAAAAAATAAACATAAAATCCTGATGATTATTCTAATGAGAAGACTAGGGATAATATGGTGTCCTAAGAGACCGTGGCTAGCTGATCTCATTGTCCAACTACAATAAAGATCTATGTTTGGAAAGCGAGAAATGGTTTAATCTTCAGTGGAATGCAGTTGAACCTTCAAAACTGCAGAAGAGCTTTTCTGAATGGGATATCTTTGTTGAGATACAGGATCAAGCCAAGTCAAGAGGTTCAGTTTTTGCCCTGAGCCTAGAATGATGTGCTAGATAGCTCTCATCTCTTTTTTTTTTTTTTTTTTTTTTTTTTTTTTTTTTGTCTTAAGGCCTTTTGTAATCTTTTCCCTTCCACTCTTGTTGGTTCTTCTTTTGTATTTTGATAACTCTGATTTTCAATAAATCACTGTAGGGACCTCGGTCCCTCCAGATTAGTCAAAAAATAAAAAATTAAAATTAAAATAAAGATCTATGTAGGATTCTGTTGGATACGGAGGAAACCGTCCAACAACTCACCAAAAGAACTTCAGGACAACACCGATGGGTTTATATATAGTAAAATACCTCACTAAATCGTGGGTATCAATGGACCACAGTTTTATGTACAAATCTAGCATTTAAACGGTACAGGAAAAAGGGATTAAGTTTGCATTTGGTTTAGCTTCCCTTCCGTGGGATTTTTTTAAAAATTTTGCCCTTTTTAAAAGAAATTTCAAATCTATCCCTAGTTTGAAACATATTACACCCGGTATCCCTTTTTGTCGCGCCAAATGCATAGGCGCGATGTTTTACATGTCGCGCCTATGCATGTGGCGCGCGCCCCGCCCATCTCAAGCCACCGTGTCGTTGACCGGGGCCGGCGTGGGCGGGCGATGGTCCCACTGGTCGCGCTTGTGCATGCGGTGCGACGATGAAGTCGCGCCCGATCGCGTCGGCGCGGCGGGCCCGTTAGGGTTCCTGTTTGGGCCTCGGCCGTGAAGCGCGTGGGTCCCAAAGACGTCGCGCCCGGATGTCGCGCGACGCACGATTAGGTCCCTGCCCGACTTCTTTCTCTCTCTCTTTCTTTCTTTCTCCTTCCTTCTCTCTATCGCGAGCCCGACCCTAAACCGTCGCCGCCGCCGCCGCCCGCCGCCCGCAAGACGCCGGAGCTCCGCCCGCCCCCGCCACCGCGCCTCCGGAAGCTCCCGCCGCCCACCTCCTCCACCGCCGGGACGAGTCGGTGGGCGGCGGAAAAGGCCGGCCCCAACCTCGGCGCGGGCTCGCCCGTCACCGGCGGGCGGCAAGGCCGGGCGGCGGCGCCACCCTCACCGGAGGCATCGTAGGAGAGGTCCAAGTCCTCTCCAAAACTTGTTTAGGTATTACTCCATTTATCTCCTATTTCTCCTCCTCGTTTTCATGGTGATTTTTGATTAATATGAAATTGTTAGTGATTGGATCGTCAATTGGTACAATGTGGTTCATAGAATCGGTTTAGGATTCGATTTGGCTATGGATTTGGTTAAGAGAACGAGTTGCATGAAAGTAGTTCATTGATGCATGCATGGAGGCTTAGGGTTTTAATTTATTTCTATTTTCCAATGTGAAATTATAAGTGATTTGGCCGTTTATTGATGCAATGTGGTACGTGGAAACGTTTTTTTAGGATATTTTTTTGCCGTGGATTTCACCTAGATTAGATTTTTCATGAATAAAGTTCTTAGTTGCATGGAGGTGTTGAGTTTGTTTTGTAATATATATTGGCAATATGGTTGTTTTACTTATAGCTTTTATTTCCCGAATACTTTGTAGATGGACCGTTTAGTGCGGTTTTATAGTGGTGGCAAAGTTAGAGAGGATGGCAAGTTTGAGAACATGCATGAACAAGTTCATTTTTTTTGGTAGACCTCCTAGCTTTGATGATTTGGTCGGCCATAGTCGCCGAAGTATGGATGGCCGTAGCTTGACTGGTCGATTTGATCGAAGGGAAGGAACGAGCACACACTACTACGTAATTGAACTTGCGCGGCATTTAATTTTTATTTTTACGTGGCGGGCAATTTTAAAACCGCCACGCAAAAATAGTTGGCGTGGCAGCCCCCGCCAGGGCAACGCCCGCCACGGTTAATAGACGTAGCACGTGGCGGGCATTAAAAAGTGCCCGCCACGGTTAATGTATATTAACCGTGGCGGTTATATTACAATGCCCGCCACGAAAAAAGTCTCGCTCTATAAATACAGCCCCAACCTTCTTCTTCCCCACGGGATTTTCGCCATTTTCTAGGGTTTTGAGCTTCAAAACTCTAGAAATCACCATTTCGGGGGGGAGGTTTTGCCCTTGGTTTGATTGAAGTTTGGCACCGTTAGGGGGTATTTCTCCTCTTTCTCCCCTCTTTTCTCTCCCTCTCTCTCACCCCTCTCTCTCCCTTTCTTTTTGAGATCTAGTTTTGATCTCTCCCTCTCTCTCTCCCTCTCAAGTTAGCTCCTCTCTCCCCTCTCTCCTCTCCTTCTCTCTCTCCCTCCCCCTCTCTCTCCCTCTCCCCCCCTCTCTCTCTCTCTCCCCCTCTCTCCCTCTTTCTCCTCCCCTCTCTCTCTCCCTCTCAAGCTAGCTCCTCTCTCCCCTCTCCCCCTCCTCTCTCCCTCTTTTCTCCTCCCCCCTCTCTCTCCCTCTTTCTCCTCCCCTCTCTCTCCCTCTCATTTGAAGTGTACGTGGTCTTTTTCATCGATATTTCGATCTCTAATCATCGATCGCACTCTTTGTTTTGGTTTAATTAATTTGAGTAGGCCGTCGACCATGGCGCCGAATAGGGATTGGATGTACGGCCGAGGATGAGTTTGGAATTCATTGATCATGTGCGAAAAGAAGTTTACGCCGTCGCTTGAAGCATCGAATCGATCGGGGTTCGGAACTAATGGTGTGCCCGTGCTATCGGTGCAAGCATCTGTTCTTACACAAGGATGACGATGTCGTGGAGCACTTGGTGCGGTATGGTTTCATCGGGGGGGCAGCCGAGGTACACCGTGTGGACGTATCATGGTGAAAAAGAACCGAGTGTCGCGGCCGGTTCATCTGGAGGACCCCCGTCGACTGCAACGACGGAAACAACGGTGGTGGACGAAGGACGTGAAAAGTTGATAATCGCGATTACATCACCGTAGATGAATCGCTTGAAGACATTGCGCACGACAATGCGGGTGGAGATGATGGTGAACAAATAAGAAGTTGATGACATGTCGCCCGAGGATGCTGCTCTTTTTAGGAAATTGCTAACCTCAAAGATGAAGATGACGTGTTGTTTGGCAATCCAAGGTGGCTCGAGAATTTTAGACAGATGAAGCAGCGGCAATTGACCCTCTCTACAAAGACGACGGCAAATGTCCGGCGGATTGCACGGTGCTACGCTTTTAACCTAACGATGTTGATGATGAAGGCTCGCCACGGGTGGTCGACACGAGCTTCAATGACCTCGTTACGGTACCTCGGTGACACCGTTTTACCCGAGGGGAATAAGGTGCCCGCCAATACCTATCGGGCGAAGAAGCCGATTCGTCCGGTGGCGATGAAGCTTAGAAAGTTTCATGCGTGCCCCCAACCCATTGTATTCTATACCGGGTGACTATGCGGACTTGCACAAACCGTCGCGATGCGGCGTGAGTCGTTACAAGAGGAATGCCGGCCGCCGTGCCACCGATGAGGAGGGACCGCCGAGAGGGCCCAAGCAGCGTAAGACGGGCAAGAAGAAGCGTATGCCACCTCCCGAGGACGAGGAAGAAGAGGGTTACACCCGTAGGAAGATCCCCGCCCTATCGGTGTGGTACCTACCCGTGCTCGACGCATGCGTGCAATTTTTGGGAACCCGTGAGGATGCCAAGCCGATGTCCCGCATGCATCGGCGGAACGCACGAAGGGCGATGGCAAGTCACACACCCCTCGGATGCCAAAACGTGGAAACGCATCGATGACATGTTCCCGAGTTTAGGGACGAGCCCAGAAACGTAAGGTTCGCTTTGAGTACCGACGGGATGAATCCGCTCGAGACCTCGCAGCTTCGCACAACACCGGGCCGGTCATCCTCACCATATACAACCTCGCCTCCCTACGAGTGTCCCGAAGCGCAAATATCTTCTTCTCGCCATGCTCATTTCCCACCAAAAGCGGCCGGGCATTGATATAGATGTGCTCATTGAGCCATCTTGGAGGAATTGGCGGAACTGTGGAAAAGGGGTCAAGGTTATGGATGCGTCCCGAGAAGAAGAAGTTCACTCTAAAGGCCATGATAATGGTCACCATCCGTGATTACCCCGCTCTCTTTTCATTGTCGGGGCAGATTAAGGGGAAGACGGCTTGCACGGTTTGCATTGAGAATACCGCTCCACTTACCTTAGCGGATCCCAAAAGACGGTGTACATGAAACATCGTAAATTCCTCTCGCAAAGAACACAGTACCGGGAAACATCGATGGATGAGTACTTTGACGGCGAGCCGGTCGGTGAAACGGAGGAGCCTGACGGGGGTAAAGTACGGGCCAAAGGTGTTTGAAATGGTGAAGAACATAAACCACGAGTTTGAAAAGAAGAAGAAAGCCGGTGAGCCAAAGGCAAAGAAGAAGCGAAAAGCGGAACAAAAAGGCAAAGTGGAAGAAGAAGAAGAAGAAGAAGAAGAAGAAGAAGAATGTAGGATCTCGATGGAAGCCTAGAGGGGGGTGAATAGGCTTAACCCCCAAAATCGCCCCGTTAAAACTTTCAAGCACCGCCGATAACAACGGTAGCACCTCGCCGCGTAAAGGGCGGCACGCCGCGTGTAAGAACCGAAGAGTGACGTAAAACCGAGAATGGACGCTTCTTCGCGCGGTGGGCGCGGCATCGCCGCGTCCCCTGGGCGGCATCGCCGCGGGTCACTTCACGTAGTGACCTCGGTGAATCTCTGCGTGCTTCCACTTGCTTGGAGATGATTCACCTAGGTTCCCGCACACAAGTATCTCACGTAACACAAGCTCTAGCCGGCGAAACCTTGCCACAAAGTAGATCGGGTCGAAGCCCTTTCTCACAAGACAAATATGCAACAAAAGTAATGAGACAAGGTGACACAAGGATTTGACCCGTGGTTCACCGCGCCACACAGTGCCGGGCTACGCCCACGTTGTTGAGGTTGCCACACAAGGCTTAGCTTGCCCACCGGCTTGCTTTTTCCCTCGTTCACAAGTCTAGGAGTTAACCCTAGAGATGTGGGGTAATGTATTGTCAGTAGATCAAGGTTACAAACCTCCCAAGGCTGCCACACGAAGGGGGCAAGCTCAAGGGCGACGCCCTTAGCCGCCTAGGAGCAAGCTCCAAGAGTAAAGAACCCTAGGGTTCCGCCAAACGTGAACCAAATGCTCTTTTGAGTGGGGGAAGTCGTAGATCCGGGTCTCCAATCGAAGTTTGCAACATGTTTCCCTCAAGAATCCCAGTGGGAAGTGAGAGATTGAGTGGGGAGCTCAAGGTGCTTCAATGGAGGTGAGAGAGAGCAAAAGATGGTCTCCCCGTCGTTTCGGGTCGGGAGGAAGAAGAAAGTGAGCCGGTGACCGCTGGGGAGGGGTAGAATGGGTATTTATACCCCCACGGACCCAACGGTGCGATTAAGTGTGGCACCGCCCGCATCGACACGCCGCGCATCCGCCCATTGCGCCCGACAGACCAGGTGTGAAACACGGTGATTTGGTCGGGCCGGTCGCTTGGAGTTGTGTGTGGTGTCCGGATTTGATGTTTAGAGCACTTGGTCCACGATACCCGAGAATCCTATGATCCCTCTTAATAGTCCGGCATTTCCTAAACTCAAGATTCAAAACATAAAGTAATTTAAACGCCTTGATCCTAAAACACCATTGTCTAGCGTATTTGGTACCTTTGGACCTGTTCACCAACTCCATATTTTAATCCCCTCATGTCATCTTCAGAAATCTCATTAGTCCCCTAATTCGGTGGTCATCAACGCCAAAACCCACTTAGAGCTTGATTGCACTTACAATCTCCCCTTTTTGGTGATTGATGACAACCAAATTAGAGCTTACATAAGATGTAAAGTCAAACTTAGATTACGAAGATCATGGATGTAGAGCCCTTTACCCAAATATGTAAGTGAGATTTGAATTCTCAATATTGACATGAAAAGTCAATTTTCACATATTTTAGGTGTAGTAAGGCCTCCCCTAAATGTGTGTGGGAGATTTGAATTCTCATTTTGACATGGAAGTCAAATCACACATTTAGAAGTGGTGGAAGACCTCCCCTACATCCATGATTGCCGTGGGGTGCTTAAATAGTGTCATACAAATATATCCGTGATGCATATGACAAGATAATGAACTAAAGCACAAAGAATAATTATGTTGCATGTGATCGCGATGTGCGCGGCAGCCAGCCCGGTGCGGCAATTTGCCAAGCGCCTATCGGCAGATAGACAAAGACAAATGTAAACATCAAACCACAAAGATATGTGACAAGATTAACAAACTAAACCAAAGCAAGAAGATATATAAAAACCGTAGTTTAAGCAATCAAATGACTAAATCCGAGAAATGAACAAGTCATAGGTGGCATTATTACATAAAATAGAGTTTCTCTCAAACTCACACCTAACAAGCTACTCTCAAAAGATCTAAACTCAAGATCTGCTGCCGCTCCATCCTCGAACCATCTCCGGGCGCCGAAAAAGTTTGACCCCCCTCATTTCTTCTAATTTTTCTTCCCCCTTTGGCGTCAAGCACCAAAAAGATCATAGAAAAGAGAAGAAAGAAGCGTGGAGTCACTCATCACCGTCATCCCCCCACGCTAGAAGCGGTGTCCTCGCCCCTCCTCGAGATAGTGGCACCGGCTCCGAGTGGAGCGACGAGTGGAGCGTCGAGCCGAAATCTCGCTGCGCAATCGAACCAAGCATGCCTGACAAGTCCTCGATCCGAGCCGCTAGTGGCCGAAAAGCTCGGAAGGTCGGTGTACCGAGGTGGTCTAGGGATAGACGGAGGAACCGGGAGTCCTTGCTTCTCCCCGACACTCTTGAAGGCCTGCCTCACCTCCCCTGCGTAGCTCATAGGTCTGGCCGAGAAGCATATGAGCAATGTCCAAAGATTGCCTTGAGCCACTTCTTCATCTTCCCCTTGGACTTGCCGTGCCTCCTCCCGGGCCTAGAGCTAGATGGCTCCTCCAAGTCCTCTCGCCACCGAGGTGCCTCCCCGCGATGATCCGACTCGCCCTTCGGTCTTCCCTCCATCTAAGCCATGGGTCTTCTCAATATTGTAGACTGTGAAAGCAATCCTTGGGATAAATGTTTCCGAAAACCCTCTCAATCATAAACATGATGTAGGGAGCATATGGCGATTCCTCCTAGCATCGTCCAAGGCATTTGCTAGTCGTCTCCAAATGAACTTTCCAACATTGAAAGTTTCATCATTCCCCGAAATGAGCAAGCACATTCCTAGCATAGCCATTCACATCGAGGCTGCCCCATCCTTGGGATCAATGGTACACCCGCAGAGGTTGTTCATCACATAGAAGAAGTCCTTCAACCCCTTCCTCTTACCAAGCAATCCCCGATCAGCCCAAAAGAATTCTCGATGGCCTTGGCTTCAATAGGGTCTATCTCATGTATGTCGGTGTACTCCCCGTGATCAGCCCCAAAGCCAAGTATCCGACGAATGTGACAAAGTCCACTCAGTAGTGCCTCCCCGTCGGTCATCCAAAGGATAGTATCGTAAGGCCCGTCCCCAAAGTAGGTGGCATGAAACCGACTAAGGATCTCTTCATTCCAATCATGCCTGAATGACATGATGTCCGTCGCTCAAACTTCTCACATGCTTCTATGGCCTCATCAAATGCATCCTCCTCTCTATCTCTCATCCTCTCAAAGTCAATGTAGTGCATCGTGGTGATCTTGCTCTTTGTGGAGTGGAGAAGGACTGCCGTGTAAAAGTTTGAATGAAAGGCTGCCCAAAACCTCTCATCAATGCCTTCCCCGCTCCCTCCTCGCATAGACATTGATAGCTCTAGCATCGAGAACCTCCCTTTGCTTCTTCAAATAACTCACCACCGGGATTGGTGGGTCATTGACAAAAAGATCATCTCAAACACACCCTCAACCCGCTTTGCATGTAGTCAAGTATCAAATACCGAGGGTGGTCCTGAGTACCTTGTTCCCCTGCCGCAGAACAATGGTGTACCCATACCGCCGCTTCTTTGCTCCTCGATGAGCTTCAGCCGCTCCACCGCCACCCGCCATGTTCGATTTTCTTCCTTCCTCCGCCCCTTCGCCAATCACTTTGACCCTCTCGCTTTTTTCTTGCCATGGGGATCACTTCCGGGGTCCATCTATGTCAAAGATAGGATTATGGTAAGAAACCGCCGTAATAGTATGCATTGTCCAAACATATGTAGGAGAAAGATTAGAAAAGTGAAAATTGATGACAAGAGCAAGTCGTCCAGGGGTGAAATCTCGGGTCATCGCAGGGGGCACTTCCACGCGCCATGCACACGGCACCGCCGCTCCCCTTGCTCAAATCATCAATCTCTACTTTTCAATACCTTTCTAACACATCTATCCGACTCAATATACATGCCTATCACAATTTCATAATCCGGATCTTAAAACAAGAGAAATTTCCCATGGATTCAACATAGTTATGAACTCTAGTAAAATATTTCTTTGGTATTTCAAATCAACCAATTTCCCATCTTAATTTGATAAGTGCTCGAGAAGCTTATGCTTTGTTTGAATCAAGAAGAAACCGTTAGGTTTCATGTTGGGGTCACCAACATCCTCATCCTCTAAATCACTTAAATAATTAAAACACGAAATTTATTGATTCCAAACCACCAAATCACTTTCCTAGTGTTCATACATCACTAATCAACGCAAATCCAAGAGAAATTTCTACTCAATCCATAGATCGGGCAAAGAGTTCATGGTTAGGGTTAGGTTGTACCTCGTTGATTGAAGGGGGAAAAGGAGAGAAAAACCGCCGGGAGAAGGGAGCAGGGCCGGCCGAGACGAAGAAGATGGCCGGGCAAGCGGCGGCGCACGGCATCGCCGGGGCGCGCGGCAGCCTAAGGCGCCGGGCGGCGCGGCAAGCGAGCGGCGGCGGCGCTTTTCCTCACGCGGGAAGGAAGAAAAGAAGGAGCGCGTGGGGGGCGGGACGGGAGAGGAGAAGTTAAAACCGATTGGGCCGGGGTAGAAAAGGAAAGAGAAAAAATTTGGCCCAAAAACGGTTCGGACAGAGGCGGTCGAAACCCTAGGCGCGGCATCGCCGCTGCTAGACGCGGCACCGCCGACGATTACGCCCACGCAGATCGCCAAGCAGACACGCGGCATTGCCGCACCAACCCGCCGTCCCGCTATATATATTGCCACTTTTGACTTATTTCTCCTCAAATTTGATCACGAGACACCAAAATTCATTGCCGTGACAGATCATCAATACGTAACTATGGCATTGAATTTCGGATTAGAATTTGAAAACTTTTGAAACACAATATGAAAGTTTTCACAAACTTTTCCTATGTCGATCTAGTGTCTCAAACATTGCATGTGTGCTTGGAATTCAAATCAAGTTACGAGAATCGAGAATGTTTAGCTCACTACGCAAAAGCACAAAATCTTGACTCATCGAGAGGCTTGGTGAAGATATCGGCTAGTTGCTTTTCGGTGCTCACATGGCGACTTGCGATATCTCCTTTGAGTTCGTGGTCTCTCAAGAAGTGATGACGGATGTCTATGTGTTTTGTTCTAGAGTGTGCTACCGGGTTATTTGCGAGTTTGATGGCACTCTCGTTGTCACAAAGAAGAGGTATCTTTGTGAAATGACATCCGTAATCCTTTAAGGTTTGCTTCATCCAAAGTAGTTGAGCACAAAGACGCACCGGGCCGCAACATACTCGGCCTCGGCGGTGGAAAGGGCTACACAATTTTGCTTCTTAGAGCTCCAAGACACTAAGGACCGTCCCAAGGAATTGACATGTCCCCGGAAGTGCTTTTTCTATCTACTTTGCAACCCGGCATAGTCGAATCCGAATAGCCAAGTAGATTGAACTTGGAACCCTTGGGATACCACAAGCCAAGGTTAGGAGTGTGTACTAAGTATCTCAAGATTCTCTTAACAGCCACATAGTGACATTCCTTTGGATTAGCTTGAAAACGAGCACACATACACACACTAAGCATTATGTCTGGCCTAGATGCACAAAGGTAAAGTAGGGATCCAATCATGGAGCGATATACCTTCATGTCCACGGCTGAACCCCTCCTCATCAAGATCAAGATGTCCATTGCTTGGCATTGGTGTTTTGATAGGCTTGGCCTTCACCATGTCAAACTTCTTTAGCATATCGTGGGTGTACTTTGTTTGGCTAATGAATGTCCCTTCCTCCATTTGCTTGACTTGAAACCCGAGGAAGTACTTCAGCTCACCCATCATGGACATCTCAAATCTCTTGGTCATTGTCCTACTAAATTGCTCAACATACACATTGTTAGTGCTACCAAATATTATGTCATCGACATATATTTGGCATACAAATAAATCATTGCTAACTTTGTGAGTGAAGAGAGTAGGGTCGGCTTTGCCTATCTCAAAGCCTTGTTTGAGCAAGAATTCCTTAAGGCATTCATACCATGCTCTAGGTGCTTGCTTAAGCCCATAGAGCGCCTTATGGAGCTTGTAGACGTGGTTGGGAAACTTGGGGTCTTCAAAACCGGGTGGTTGCTCAACATATACTTCCTCTTGTAGTGGACCATTGAGGAATGCACTTTTGACATCCATTTGGTACAGCTTGAAGTCATGATGGGCAGCGAAGGCTAGAAGAATGCGAATTGCTTCTAGTCTTGCCACCGGTGCATAGGTTTCATCAAAGTCCAAGCCCTCTACTTGAGTGAAGCCTTGAGCCACCAATCTTGCCTTGTTTCTTGTCACCAACCCATCTTCATCTTGCTTGTTGCGGAAGACCCACTTGGTACCAATGATGTTAGTCTTGGGTCTTTCCACCAACTCCCAAACTTCATTTCTCTTGAAGTTGTTGAGCTCTTCTTGCATGGCCAACACCCAATCCGATCCTTGAGAGCATCATCTACTTTCTGCGGTTCCAAAGAAGAAACAAACGAGAAATGTTGGCGTAAAAGCAGCTAAATGAGATCGAGTGGTCACTCCCTTTCGAAGACTCCCAAGGATGTTGTCAACGGGATGATCCCGCTGGAACCGCTTGTCGTAGTCGTGGGTGATCAACGCCTTCAGCTTGTTCTTCTTGATCTTCATCATATTCATCATTAGCTTCAAGTATTGGTGCAAGATCAAGTGGTTGAATGGGTGATGTAGGTGGATCGATTCTTTGCCGAGGTGGCGCGGCACCGCTTTGCTGCTGCTTGTCTTTGCACTTACCCATGCCGGGCACTTCCAAAGCAGTGTGTGCTGCACTTGGTCTTTGAGTACGTCGGCGAATCTTGTGCAAAGAACAACCGGTGGATCCTCCTCTTCATTTGCTTGATCTTCTTGAGGCCTTATGTCACCAATAGCTAGTTGCTTGATTGCCTCACAAGGTGGATCCTCCTTTCCTACAACACTTTGATCAACTTGCTCTACTTGAGAGTCGTTAGATTCATCAAATGTCACATCTATAGTGATCTCAACCCTACCCAAGGTTTGATTGAAAACACGATAGGCATGCTCATTTGATCCGTAACCAAGAAGAAAAAACCTTCATCAACTTTAGGTGCAAACTTAGAGGTTCGGGGCCTTTTGTTCAAAATGAAACACTTGCACCCAAACACCCTAAAGTATGACACCTTTGGCTTGTTACCTGTTAAGAGTTCATATGAAGTCTTCTTGAGTTTCTTGTGTAGATAGAGACGGTTGATGGCATGACAAGCGGTGTTGATAGCTTCGCACCAAAAGATGTCCAAGTCTTGTACTCATCAAGCATTGTCCTTGCCATCTCTATGAGTGTACGGTTCTTCCTCTCTACTACACCATTTTGTTGAGGGGTATATGCAAATGAGAATTCATGCTTGATGCCCTCTTCATCAAGATACTCTTCAACTTGGGTGTTCTTGAATTCGGTCCCATTGTAACTTCTTATTCTCTTGACAGAAGATCGAATTCTCTTTGTGCCCTCTTGATGAATGTCTTCACCTTCTCTTGTACCCGCACTTATCAAAGACAAAGAAAACCCAAGTGAAGCGGAATAATCATCAACAATAACAAGTCCATATTTGTTACCCCGATGCTAAGGTAGGCCACCGGTCCAAAGAGATCCATGTGTATCAACTCCAAGGGTTGAGTAGTGGTCATCAAGCTCTTTGGTGGGTGAGGTGCACCTACTTGCTTTCCGGCTTGGCAAGGTCCACATATCCCGTCTTTTTGTCAAAGTCAATGTTTGTTAGTCCAATGATGTGGTTGTCTTTCTCAGCTTGGCCAAGTTCCTCATGCCAACATGTGCTAGACGGCGATGCCATAACCAGCCCATGCTAGATTTTGCCATTAGACAGTATCAAGCTTAGCCTCACTTTTGTTGAAATCAACTAAGTAAAGCTTATTCTTGAGTTTTCTGTAAAGACAACAGAGGAATCCTTCCCCGCGAAAGACTTCCACACCAACATCCGTAAAGAGACAATTGTAGCCTTTCTCACACAATTGTGAGACCGACAACAAGTTGTATCCCAACGAATCAACATGCAATACATCCGAAATATTATGCTCGGTTGTGATAGCAACGTTACCAAGACCGATCACACTTCTCACATCATCATTTCCAAATCTTATGTTATTCCTATCGTCATTGGTTTGGGAATATGATGAGAACATACTCCTTTCTCCTGGTCATATGATTTGTACAAATTTGTCAAAACACCCAACTTGACCCACCGGAGGAGTATGCCTGCAAAGCAAGTTTAGTTCACAAGTTTAGGTCCCCCAATATTCTTGGGACCTTTTACCTTTGTCACAAGAACTTTGGGAACCCATATAGAGGTGTTGCTATAAAGCTTCTTTTCACTGCCCAAGTACTTTGCAAACACCTCCCCCTTGCTGTTTGCCTTCACTTCAAAGCAAGGATTGGAGTTCAACTTGCTTGCTTTAGCCTTCCATTGATAGGAGTAGCTTCTTGGAGTAGCCCAGACAAGATTTTCTGACTTCTCGACCTTATTCACAGCCTTTTGGACCCTCTTCTTGGGTCTATTCTGAGCTGAGGCAGTGTAGGTGACCTTCCCTTTAGTTGGGGCGCGCAAGATCAAAGGTCCAGATCCTCAGCGCACCGCCGCGTGTGCGCCGCCAGCTCGGGTTGGCTTGTGTCCAGCCGCTCGTGCGGTCTCTCTCTGTACCTACTTGTGCCTTTGCTCAAGAATTTTACACATTCAACACCATTGATCATCTTTCGACCATTGGTCTTGTTTCCTTGTTTGTGTCCAAGTCCATCCTAGATTCTTGGATTTCTCCCATCAATGTAATTGGGCTTCTTTGGAGCCTCAACTTTATTGCTCACTGTGGTTTTGCTGTTTTCACCTTCTTTTCTCACCATAGCCGTGAGCCTAGTGATCTCCTTCTCCATTGCTTTCATGTTGGCAAGGTTAGTGGTATAAACATTCATATCAACATTATAGCATTTACCACAACCTTGACTAGTGGAGGGAGTAGAAGTATCCTTTGTGGTTGAGAGATGTGAGTTGCTCTCCCAAAGAAGGCTATATTGAGCTTCAAGCTCTTTTGTGCTTGTTTTGCAAGTCACAATACTTCCCATTTAGGGCAACCATAGCTTTCTTTGTGAGAGCATGGTCTCCTTGCTCATTAGCTAGGCTCTTTTGCAAGGCAGCCACCTCACTCCTCTCAGCTACAAGAGCATCCTTGTTGTCAACATAGAGTTTTTCAAGTCTATCCAATTGACTATCTCTAGTTGCCAACTCCGCTTGGGTACTTTCTAAGTCCGCCATTAGTTGAGCAAGAAAGCTTCTAGTTTTAGGATCTAGGTTCTTGGTGAGTCTAACATATTCTTCATCATCACTAGATTCATCTTCACTAGAGCTTTCACTAAGATCACTAGATTCATCACTAAGAGAGGGAGAGGGTTTGGATTTAGTTTTTTACCTTCTCATGCTTGGCCATGAGACAAACATGAGTGGAGTCAAGGTCCTCATCCTCATCATCGGACATGTTGTTGAAGAGCTTGGGTGTAGAGGTTTCTTGCATGGCAAATGTTGCAATGTGAATCTCCTCTTCACTTGTCTCTTTGGTTGAGTCCCACTCATGACCGATGTGAGCTTCACCCATGTTCCTTCCCCTTCTCTTGTAGTCTTGCTTCTTATCTTTGCCATTGTCCTTCTTGTATTTGTTGTTCTTGTTCTCATGTGGACAATCGGCAACAAAGTGTTCGGTGCTTGCCACAATTGAAGCAAGTTCTCTTTTTCTTGTTTGGGAATCTTCGTTGCACCATTTTGTAGCCATTTGCCTTCATCCCCTTCCCATACTTCTTCATGAATAGGGCCATATCATCAATCTTCTCGTAATCAGCCCCATCATCTTCATCATCACTTGAGGAAGAGATTTCATCAATATTTTCTTGCATCTTCTTCACTTCCTTGTCTTGACTTATGGATGCTTGCTTGCTGCCTTTTGTCTTGTGTGATGAGCATGACTTGCTTGTCTTGGATGCCTTTAGAGCAACATCCTTGATCTTGATGCCCTCAAGCTTGGCTTGCAACTCACCAAGCTTCTTTCTCTCATTTGCTTCTTCCATTTGCATATCATGAGTGATCAACCTTCCAAGCACATCATTGGGTGTAAAGTGCTCAAACTTCTTCTTGTCTCTAATCAAGGTTACCACGGTGGGATTCCTAGGTGTGTAGGCCTCTAGCATAACCTTGACAACCGTGTGGTCATCAAGATCCTCATCTCCAAATCCTCTAATCTTGCCAACTAGGACCATCAACCTATCAAACATTTCTTGTGCACCCTCACCATCAATGATCACAAACCGATTGAGCTTTGCCTTCAACATGTCAATCTTTGCTTTTCTCACTTTGTCAACACCTTCATGTGCAAGCACCAAGGTGTCCCAAATCTTCTTTGCAATGTTGACATTCATCACCCTATTGTACTCATTTCCTTCTAGAGCACTTAGGAGTATGCTTGTAGCTTGACCATTGATGTGGGCAGCAGCTAGCTCTTCATTTGTTGGCGCCCTTGGGTTCACCCGGTGGTTGAAATCCACTACACACAACTTCCCAAAGACCGGGTGAAGTGCTTCAAGGTAAGCCCTCATCAAGTGTTTCCATTTGGCATAGTTGGTCCCATCAAATTTGGGCAACTTCCCCACGGAACATTGATGTATGACTTCTTGTCGCGGTTAGTCAAATAAGAAGAGTAATTGAAAGAGATGGCAGCAAACTTGTTGTTGTTGACGCTGCCCTCCTCCTTCTTGCTTTCCTTCTTCTTCTTCTTGTTGTAGGAGACATCGTCATCTCCATCTTCGGAGCTACTTGATAGCTCACTTGACTCCGCTTCTTCTTCTTGTCTTTGCTTTTCCCTAGCTGCCCTTCTAGCAGCCCTTGCCTCACGAATCATCTTTCTTTGCTCTTTTCTTTGGAGCTTCTCGGCGAGCTTCAAGCTAGCTTGCTCTTCTAGCTTCTTCCTTTCTCGCTCTTGTCTTCTTGCGGCTCGCCGTGCTTGTCTAGCGGCCTTTCTCTCGGGATCGGTAGCGTCACCCTTGATGGTGCTCTCGCCGGGCCGTACCAAGAGAAAGCTTCGCCTTTGCTAGGCTCTAGCTCCTCCACAAATGACGGTGGACTTGCCTCCTTTGTTCGATCCCTCCTAAGTGCCTCCATACTTCACGCGGTGAAGCGTATACGAAGTATCCTAGCTCTGATACCACTTGTAGGATCTGATGGAAGCCTAGAGGGGGGGGTGAATAGGCTTAACCCCTGAAAATCGTCCTGTTAAAACTTTCAAGCACTGTCAGATAACAACAGGCGCGGCACTGCCGCGTAAAGGGGCGGCACTGCCGCGTGTAAGAACCGTGAGTGACGCCCGAGAATGGACGCTTCTGCGCTTTTGGTGGGCGCGGCACCGCCGCGGCCCCCCTCGGCGGCATCGCGCCGCGGGTCACTTCACAGAAGTGACCTCGAAGTGAATCTGCGTGCTTCCACTTGCTTGGAGATGATTCACCTAGGTTCCCGCACACAAGTATCTCCACAAAAACACAAGCTCTAGCCGGCGTAAAACCTTGCCACAAAGTAGATCGGGTCGAAGCCCTTTCTCACAAGACAAATATGCAACAAAAGTAATGAGACAAGGTGACACAAGGATTTGACCCGTGGTTCACCGCGCCACACAGGCTGGGCTACGTCCACGTTGTTGAGGTTGCCACACAAGGCTTAGCTTGCCCACCGGCTTGCTTTTTCCCTCGTTCACAAGTCTAGGGAGTTAACCCTAGAGATGTGGGGTAATGTATTGTCAGAGATCAAGGTTACAAACCTCCCAAGGCTGCCACACGAAGGGGGCAAGCTCAAGGGCGACGCCTAGCCGTCTAGGAGCAAGCTCCAAGAGTAAAGAACCCTAGGGTTCCGGCCAAACGTGAACCAAATGCTCTTTTGAGTGGGGAAGTCGTAGATCCGGTCTCCAATCGAAGTTTGCAGTTGTTTCCCTCAAGAATCCTGGGGAAGTGAGAGATTGAGTGGGGAGCTCAAGGTGCTTCAATGGAGGTGAGAGAGAGAGCAAAAGATGGTCTCCCCGGGCTGTTCCGGTCGGGAGGAAGAAGAAAGTGAGCCGTGACCGTTGGGGAGGGGTAGAATGGGTATTTATACCCCCACGGACCCAACGGTGCGATTAAGTGTGGCACCGCCAAGATCGACACGCCGGCATCGCCAGCGTAGGCGCGCACTCGCCGCACCATTCTGCGCTGCATCGCCGCCTACCGACAAAGCCAGGTGTGAAACACGGTGATTTGCCGGGCCGGGTCGCTTGAGTTGTGTGTGGTGTCCGGATTTGATGTTTAGAGCACTTGGTCCACGTGATACCCGAGAATCCTATGATCCCTCTTAATAGTCCCAAGCATTTCCTAAACTCAAGATTCAAAACATAAAAGTAATTTAAACGCCTTGATCCGGAAACACCATTGTCTAGCGTATTTGGTACCTTTGGACCTGTTCACCAACTCCATATTTTAATCCCTGCATGTCATCTTCAGAAATCTCATTAGTCCCCTAATTCGGTGGTCATCAACGCCAAAACCCACTTAGAGCTTGATTGCACTTACAAAGAAGCGATGAGAACCCAAACCTAAGACCGAGCCAAAGTCCCATTCAAGAAGCGGTCGATTTTCTTCAAGTACCTACCATACCGGAAGATGCTCCATACACCCCATGCCATCGATAACATGCATCTACGAAAGAATCTCTTCGAGAGCTTGGTCGGGATTTTCCTAGACATCAAGACTAAGACGAAGGGCGGTGTCAAGTCACGTTAGGATCTTGCCGACATGGGCATCGGGCCCGAACTTCACTTGACACCCTCGGGAATAGCGGAAAAGTCGACCTTCCAGTACCGCGAGCTACAATCGACACGGGATGAAAAGAGGGATTTTTGCAAATGGCTCAAGGATGTCAAAGTGCCGACCGGTTTTGCTTCTAACTCGAAGAGCATTGTATCGATGAAAGACCTCACACCGCCAAACTTCAAGGCCCATGACGCCATGTCATGCCGACGGTGTTCCTTCCAATTGTGATTAGGTGCATCGCCCCGAGTTCGTGAAGATGGTCGTTACACGCCCGTGCTACTTTTTAATCGCATCACGAGAGAAGGTCATCGCCGAAAATGACCTCCCCGCACCGAAAGAGTTCATCGCGGAGACTATATGCCGGCCGAGATGTGCTTACCACCGTCTTTCTTCGATATTATGCCACACCTCATGATACACATGGTCGATCGATAGAAGAACCGTGGCCTCTACCCGAACGAGATGTGGACGAACGAGCGCTTCATGTCCTCTCTTAATCCATCCGCCTTAACCGCATACCCGAGAGGGCTCTATGATCGAGGCATACACAACACATGAGGCCGTTAATCTGGCCGCACTAGATACATCCGGGATGGAAATGCAATCGGCCTTCCCGACCACCCGCACGAAGGCAGGACCGCGGCATGGGCCGCGCGGGAGGAAAGTACGGACCGATATTGACCAAGAAACAATCGAACAAGCCCATGACGGCTCTCAACCGCTTAGTATCAATGGAAACGTGGCCGAAAGCATCCGGAGGAAATTCGCAGCAAGCGTGGCGGCGCACGGACGGTGGGTACGAGACAACACCGCTTGAATTTCACAACGTGGATCGGGGAAACGGGGGATACCCCTAAACGCTAAGATCAAGAATCGATGCTTGCATACGGCCCATCTAGCCAAATCATCACATGGCAAGGTTACGACATCAACGGATACAGTTCCACACGAAAGAAAAGGACAACAAGAGCGTCACACGAAACAGCGATGTCCGGCAGATGAGGGCATTGACATGGCCACCAAGGAACTCAAGACATACTATGGGCAAATCCAAGAGATTTGGGAACTTGATTATGGCGCAGAGAGCTCTGCGATACCCATTTTCCGGTGCGAGTGGGTCAAGCCAACGGGCGGTTGACGTGGACGAGGTAGGGTTAACCACCGTTCAGCTTCGAAAAGTACCGAGATGATGAGTGGGTACTCATAAAGTCGCGTGGCCCGGTAGCCTACTACCCGCGCCCAAATCGCAGGGTAAAAAAGCAACTACATGCGGTCGTGGGAGGGAAGCAAAGGATCGTGGGAGCCGATGGAGTGCGTAATCCTGAAGAGTACAACAACTACGCAGAGTTTACGCTCTTTACCGATCATCCAACCAAGATCAAGGAAGTCGAGACACGCGTGTGGGGAATGTCATCAAGAACAAGACAAAGCCCCGGTGCCGCACTGGACGGTCGAAGAAGACGATTGGCAGCCCCGGCAAAAAAATAAGTCGATCCTTTTGTAATAGAACCAAATATGTAATGGAACCAAATATATATGTCACGACATTTATGTAATGGAACTAAAAATGTATTGGAAATCGCCAAGACTTGCTCGAAACGTCCCCCGACTTGTCAATTAAAGACGTATTTTTTAAATCATGCGAGAACTATCCAAAATTCAAGTTTCACATTTTTCATGGGTACACATACTCACGGGGAGGCCACACAAAAATTTTGAGAATTTTTGAATGAACATTTCAATTGTTATGAATTTTACAAATTCATTTTGTGAATCGATTTTGCATGGCGGGCATTTTACAATGCCCGCCACGGTTATTCAATTAACCATGGCGGGCATTGTAAAATGCCCGCCACGCAAAATGGCGGCGTGTATATAGGGGGGCGCCGTCCTGGAATCGTCCAAGTCCTTCGCCCCGGTTCACTCTCACCCCGAAGGGCTGCCAAATTCTCACGCCGCCGCCGCCGCCGCTGCTCGCCTCCACGTCCTACCTCTCCGCCTCGCGCCTCGCCCTCGCCTCCCCGTCCTCCGTCCCCCGTCCTCCCCTCCCCGTCCTCCCTCCCCGTGCTCCGAGATCCGCGCCGCCGGGGCTGGGAAACCCCTAGCCGCCGGGGACTCCGACGAGATCCGCCTCGTCCTCCGTGCTCCTCTCCGACGAGGTCCGCCGCCCCGCCCCCGGTGTGCTCCTCCCGACGTCCGCGCCCGGCTGCTCCTCTCCGACGAGGTCCGCCAGGCGCCTCGTCCTCCCCTGCTCCTCTCCGACGAGGTCCGCCGCTCCGCCGGTGTGCTCCTCCCCGACGCCCGCGGCTGCTTCCTCGACGCCCGCGCCCGTCCCCGCCGTCTGCCAGGCCGCGCCTCCCCCGCCCTCGCCAGGTCGCAGCCGCCTCCCCGACGCCCGCGCCGCCCTGCGCCCGCTGCCCCGGCTCCTCCTCCCGTGCGTTCGCCCGTTTTGGTGTGCTCCTCCTCGTCCTCGCTGTAATGGAACCTCCTAATTACACGGCCCACACACACCGGTCATTGCCCCAAAGACCTCGGCAACCGTGCGATACACCCGATATAACTTAAGAAGCCCCGTTGATATCTCATACCGGGATCAACAAAGGAGTAGCTACAACATTACAACATTTGTTATAAACATATAGATCGAGTGCGGAAGAATAATAACATTAACTTTACAAATAGTGAATAAGTTACACTTGAGTAAACTTAACTTAATTGCGGAAGCTAGGTAGAATCGAAGATAAACCCGGATCATGTCGTGCCCACCGACATAACCTTGGTTAAACAAAGACGAGTCAAGACACTTAACAAGGGTCAACAAACCCCGAGTGCGGGAGTACTCAACAAGACTTACCCGACTAAAAGAAAATAGGAGGAGACTTCGGGAATGCTTTGGTCTAATAGGAATCAAGGTAAGGCTTTTAGCAAGAATCAAGGACTCTTTTTGCATAAAAGCTTACTAATGGTAAATCCTTACTTTCAACATTTTATTTTCAAGTAAGTTTCTCACCTATTCTAGGTGATCTTACACTATAGCATACACTTGTAGAAGTTCCATCACTTATTCCATCTCTTCATAGTTTCATATTTAAACTACGATGTAAGGGGAAACCAAGTCTCCATATCCGAAAGCACGGCGATTTAAATCGATTAACCCAAATTGGGAGTTCTTTCCACATGACATATGTAGCACTTAAGCTTGCATATATCAACCCTTTCCCGGATACTCAAAACGGAACCGCGTCCCTACGCCACCCGAGAATACCGTACACCTCCAATCCGGGACTTTAACCCACGAGGGTAACATGTACTCCCGCCATCTCTCCACTCCCGGTCTTGGCGGTTGTATGTTTCCGATTTGACACCCCCAAGATCGAAGCTTACTGAGTATGTGTCCGAACTAGGGTCGACCGTGATGGGATGACACCCATGACGAGGCGTGCCATTGGTCCAACGACCTCGGCGATTGCGTTCCATAGTCTCGGTCCACATTGCTTACAACGAACGGTCCTTAATCGACAAGCCGGAAATACTACACCGAGACTCCATTCTCGGTGCAAATTACCCGACCGGTCTCAACTTCACTACCATATCCCAAAGATGGTTTCATCATATAGCATCCTTTTCTCATCAAATGCCTCTTCGGGCTATCATAAGGGACTTATCACATTTTGACTCAAAAGTCTAACTAATATAGCCAAAGCTAAGCATTCTAGCATTTTAGCAAAACAGGTTATCAAGGTAGATATTGAAATAATCAAGCAATGGTAATGCATCAATTAGGTTGTCACTCAACTCCTATCACCTAATGCAAAGCATAAAGCAAAGGTGATATAAAGCTTTGTAAAACACAAGGAAATGTTTAAATGAACCGGGGCTTGCCCGGGTTGCGGGGAAAGTCGATTCTCAGAGAAAGATTGTCGAAGTCAAACTTGACATTATCCTTGTCGACGGACGGATCTTCTCTCTCAAGCTCGATCATCGCGAACCATATCAACATCTTCCACACCTTCATCAAAGACGATCCGACTCACTCTCGTATACTCTACACGTAGATAATGATGCATGCTTTAGCGTGATGGAATGGTAAACATGATGCTTGATGGATGCATGAAATGATAAACAACGAGTACAACTTTCCTTCACGATAAAGTTGCAACCCAACAAAACCAACTTGTTGAACTACTCTACAAGATATTATCACCATTGCCTAAGGAGTTCTCAAGGACCATCTGATAGTGGTACGGTTTAGGGTTCACAAAACAACCCAAAACTCACTCAAAAACCTAAGTCGGAGGTCACTACTCATCTCATTTTCTAATTAAATAAATAAAGCATAAAATAGAAAATAATTTAAACATTTCAAAATGGCTCCAAACTTTTTGTACAAGTAGGTCACATCATAAAACAGCACCAAATAAATTTTCATGAATTTTGGAAATATATTTTATTTTCTAAAAATCATGGAAGATGCATTTTCAATTAAAATTTGTATTTTTAAATCATGCAAGAACTATTCAAAATCAAAGTTTTAAATTTTTCATGGATAGACAATATCATAGGAAGGCTACACAAAAATTTTCATGATTTTAGAACTCATTTTTGAATTTATATGAAAATAACAAAACAGATACTATTCATATAAAAAGAAATTGAAAATTCATTTGTTTAAAAGAAAAGGCTGCTGGGCCGTATTCGGCCCGAGTACTGTGTGACCCGGTTACTGTATCAGTTGGCCGGCCCACCACAGCCCGGTCAGATTCTGGCCTTGACAAAATTATGAAAAAGACCCCGTAAAAATATGAAATTACAAATAAGGACAGAACACTATTCACCTGAGTCATGAGGTTTCTCACCTAGCACCCTGAGTTTTTCCGATTTCGCAATCAGGTCCTCCTTCTCTTTCTTTCTCCTTTCTTCTTTTTCTTCTTCGAAGAAGCAGGACAGGGAGCGGGGCGGGCGTCGGCGGCGGCGCTCTGCCGGTCGCTGACGGCGGCGTAAAAGGGCGGCGGGCGACGACGGCGTCAGGCCGCACCCGTGCCCGGCCCTGGCCCGGCTGGAAGCAGCCCACCGAGGCCTGGCCACCCACGCGCGCGGGCATGGCGGCGGCCACGGCGGACGGCGCTGGCGGCGGGTCCGCATGCGCGAGCGCGAAAAGAGGAAGGGGAGACCAAGGGTAAGGAGAAGGGAGTGTTGGCTCGGCGCGGAGGAGGTTGGGGTGGAAGAAAACGGCGTCGGCCTTGGAACCGGCCGGCCATGGCGTCGCGAGCGCTCTGGAAGCTGCCAGACGCACGGACGCGCGTCGTCCTTTGAATCATTACGTCGAACACCTGGCAGATGAAAAAGTGGGTCGGTTGTGGTGCCGTTTTGGGCTATTTCTGGGCCGAATTTGGAGATGGGCCAAGAGGCAAAAAATGTTCTCCACTGATCAATCTTCATTTTTCATAAAAGGCCCATAGTCATTAGCTGCTCAGATTAAGAGATAATTATCTCCAAAACTTGCATTGTCAACGACTTAATGATACTTGGAAATGATTGTCAAAACCTTGTCAAATCAAATCCGATCGATCTCAACTTTTGATATGTTGGTCTTCAAAGCATAAACTCAAATCCGTATTTTTGGTCCAACTCAAGTTGCTTAACAAAATCTCGAGAACGCGAGACGCCGATCCTGTCGGACGCTGATTTCAGACTTAGAAAAATTCTAAGTCCTGAGTTTGACCTTCTCTTTCAACTTGAATTTTGCAAATTACTCTCAAAATTTGAACTAAACTCAAAAATTTCCAAAAAGTAACCCCCTTAATTTTTCAAGATCTACAATTTTGACAATTGGAGCATTTTCAAAATATGCCTAGAAATATGACTTTTTGAAAAGCAGCTCCACATTTTGAAATTTGAATTCAAAATTACTTTTAAATTCATGTAACAACTTGAAAAACTTTGTACATGACTTTTGTTCCTCTCAACAAGATCTACAAACTAGCTTTTGAAAGTTTTCTCAAATTTTGCATAAATTTTGAAATATTGAAAAGGGGGTAAATAGAGTTTGAATGAAATTCAAAATTAATTGAAAATTTTGAACTAAACTTTGAAAACTCAAAATACCAACTTTGTATAACTTTGAAAAATCTACAAAAATGCTTTAATGACCATACCCAAAATCTTGATAAATTTTGAATAAAAAGAAAAGGGGACAAACTAGGGTTTAAAATTAGGGTTTCCGACAAGGGGGACAGCTTTCGGAATTGATTCCTCTCGCGTCTTTTCGACCGACAACTTGACCATGAACTAATATACTTGTCTTTGGCCAAATCCATTGCTTAACGGTAATTAACACCGGGGGTGTTACACTTTGTTGTCAAGAACCTTTGCCCGTATTTTGCCTCCTCCCCTGTCCGTGCTCCCGAGATGCTCTGTGATGCCCCGCTCGCCATTTTTTTTTTTTTTTTTTGATGCTCTATGATGATGGTTACTGATCATATGCTGCCCATGATGCAACTTAACATTTTTAGATTATTTATTAACTAAGCATATGCCGAATGCCACGCCCATGATGCAACTTCACATTTTAGATTATTTATTAACCGAGCAAATATTGATCTATATATTATGCCACTTTGTGTCACGAATGCCACTGCCATACTTTATCTATATTTGGGATTTGTGGTGACATTTCACGGCGGCGCCGTGAAAATTTAGCAGCCCTTCGGGGGTGAAAGTGAACGGGGCGGAGGACTTGGCCGATTCCACGGCCGGATGTCACATATATATGGTGTCTCTCTCTTTCTAACTCCTTTTAAGTCGCAACCTTAGACTCTATTTTCTCTACTCTTGTGTTGAACTTCCGTGGCGGTTTTTTTTTTCTTTTCCGTGGCGGGCATTTACTATCTTTAACTATCTACTTGTGGCATTTGTAATGATTTGAATCTTAATGCCGAGGCAAAGGCATATGCGATGATGTGAATATTTTTATGCTTTGGCAAATGCGATGATGAAATGTCCCCATACTTGTGAGCGGCTAAACGAGGGCGGCGGCTTGTATAACATATACAAGCAACCAGTTTAGACGCGATGTGATAAGGATAGTTGGGTACTTCGAGCCAAATACACGCTTTTACACTTTTTTTATTTTTACATATTTTTTTGTATTGTTACACATTTTTTGTTTATTTTTTGTATTTTTGTATGTACTATGTAAAAAGGAAAATATGTACCTATTTTATCTATTTCTTTGTAAATTTTTGGTTTTTTTTGTAACTACTGTATGTAAAATGGAAAAATATATATGTAATCATGAGAGGAATACAATAAATATAATTTGAGATGACTCTGGATGGCAATACTACATACTACCGCTGTACTTTACTTTTTATTATAAATTACTATAATAAAATGCTCGTGTCTTCCCCGTAGAATCCAATGGCATCCGAACCAAGCCATAAAGATCGTGCAATAGGTGGCCGGAGCGAGGAGGATGTGGCCTCCATGTCCGATTCTTCCACGGACAAAGGGATACGAGAGCGAACAATTGACACCAAGGCCACGTAAGAAACGCCTTAGAGAGGAAGAAATTGATCCTGACCGGCAGCCCACGGAGCCCGACACACGTGGTTCTCGGGAGTGGACGCTTACCATTGCCGCCTCTGCGTGCGAGTTTGGTGAAGAGAGAGCTCACCGAGGGGCAACAATCTGTCCCACCCCAAAGACTTCCGTGAGCACCACCTCCAAGAAGTCCAAGAAGTCGCTTGAAAAGAGGCCACCTGAGGCACCGTAAAGCCGAGGTGGTGCGTAATATATTGAGGATAGGCCCGAATGGAGATCCCGTGGAGCCGAATCGATCGGGGCCATCTATAGCAACCAGATCTCTCCGTTGTAGCCAAGGAAGCCGTGCCCATCACCTACCTAGATCGGAGGACTCGTCCCCGAAGGCACTCGAAGAAGAAGGTGTGGAAAGACGGCAACTCCCGCTCCATTATCCGTACGCCGGAGGCGAGCTTTCACAAAAAGAAATGCAAGAAGTATGTGCTAACCGCTGCAAGCAAAGCGCCGCACCTCGCGAACAATCAGTACACACACTATGTGCGTATTCGCAAGTCACCACTTCAAGCCTACAACTTCTTAAAGCAACCCGTCTGCGGATGAGTTCGTCGGGCTCACGACTAACGAAGAGTATGAGGCCAAGTCGAAAATGGGTAAAGAACTCGCAAAGAAGAACGACCTCGCACACAACCTCGGGCCGTGTAGGATATTTTGGTCATAAGGGACAATGGCGGCGGAAAGAAAGGGAGGACGCCGAGAAAGGGATACGTAATCCGTTGCTAGACCTTCCCGAGAGGACACGGGACTTCTTGTATGCCCGTCAGCCCCAAGAAGCGTAAGAAAGACAACCCGTCAAATTCAATGACCCAAAGGTCGACGAGGTGGAGAAGAAGGTGATGCTTGTCAAAGAGGCCAAGGCGCGCGGGGAGTTCGAACCTAGGAGGGAGCACGACGAGTGACCGAGGCAATCGGAAGACCCGAGCACCGTGGCCGAAGTTCGGGGCGGGGCTCGAGGTATAGCCGAAGACCGTGGATTCTTGGGCATCCGACGCGGGCGACTACCACACGAGGCGAGGTACAAGGAAAATCTTAAGATGCAAGGCTATGAGCAAGCCATAAAGGACATAGTCGACAAGAAAATAGAAGAGGCATTAAAGACAAGAGGTCTTTACAACATCCAAGGAAGCCAAGGTGTGAGTACGAGTGATGTCGCCGGGGAAGAACCCAATCGACGATCTCGCCGAACTCGCGGTGGCAAACTCTATATACCCGTTGGCGTGAAGGGGAAGAAGAAGGAGGTGGGCTCTCGCCGTGGTGGCTCCACCACGAGTGCTAAGTTGTACAATAACGAGCCGGTCCCACCGTAGTATGCCTTCGCTTTTCCGACCTCCATAGAACCAGGCCCGGGTGATGAGGAGCTCGATATCCTGTGAACAAGGAGAAACAAGACTCAAGGACCTTCGGGAGGAGAGGGAGTACCTATGGAACAAGGAAGACATTGTCCCGTGGAAACCGACGACACCACCTCCGACGGTAGCGGCCGCAGCCCTCCTCCTTCTCCCCCGTGGTGGTGGCGATGACGATGATGATAACGACAACGACGATGGTGGCCGAGGTGCCGGAAGTGCTCGTCCGAACCCACCGGAAGTACCTGAAGGAGATGATGGTGGCCGAGGTGGTGGAAGTCCTCGTTCGAACCCACCTCCTAAGAACCGGAAGAAGAAGACGGTGGCAAGACACCAACTCACGGCCAGTAAGAGGACACCTTCTCCTAAGAAGGTTGCCGGCCGTCCTCCCATCGCCGTTCAAGCGCCCAATGGTCGAGGAGGTTTCTAAAATGTGACAGTATAGCAAAAAAAAAGTATGGCTAATTAACTTGTACTAGGCATTAATTGGTGGCTAATTTAGTTCAATTCGACATGCATAGGATACTCAACACCGCCTCGAAGCGGTCGGAAGGAGGATGAGGCCGAATGTTCCCCCCCAAGCGCCGAGGAAGAAGAAGCTATCAAAAGAAGATAAGGAAATTCTTGCCCGACCAACAAATACTTAGATGATGAGGCCAGAAGGAGCTAGCGAAGAAGGAAAAGGACCTCCGATTGGCTAAGCGAACCCGGGGCCGTGAAGACCGGCAAAGACTAGGTACGTATATGCGTGATAATCTCAACCAAACTTAGGCGGGACATATTACGTATGCGTCACGTAGCTAGAAGATGCTAACATACATTTTCCTTCAGATAGGAATTATATACCCCATCACCGGGACAATGGTTCAGCCCGGACGCCTGTGACCGGGTTTGAGCTTGGCAAGTTCATGGTGCCCAAGGGCCGGCTAATCGAGGAAGAGGAGTGGGACACTCGCAGGTTCCACCGATTATATCGGCATGCGCTTGATCTCGGGGTGAGGGAGTTCCATTTCGGGGTTCCTAAGGAGCTCAGAACTTGGACTTCGATATTTCACGCCAATAGGCTTCGACGAAATGTGGCGGTTGCTACGGCGCCAGACCTCGACCAATCCATTGTCACCCTCTATGCTTTGCGTGAGTTTGTTTACCGATCATTACGCCGTACCGACTAATTCTAGCTCTCCGATTCTATATATAATGACGTGACCACATGTGCTTGCGGGATGCAAGCATTGATAGCCCAAGAATTGGATCGGCCCGGTTGTGTTTCTATGTCCAAATATATAGACGCGTGGCGGAATTTAATGGATAATGGATGGAGGCCCAAAGGAACGAAAAGTCGAGCAAGGCCGAAAAATATGAACACTTTCAAAAATTATGCGATGCAAGGGTTAGAGAGATGGCGGACTACATCCGTAAGTGCATGAAGAAGATCAAAACGGACGCCGGTTGTCTCATTGCGCCCAACATATCAAGTAAGTCAAAAGCAATACTTTTTATTTTTTGAACACTTCGAATCTATATCTAATCAAATAAAATGGTGTAGCATTGCCGATATACAAACAACAAAGACACATTGGCCATTGGATTACTTGGCTAATCTTCCCTCAAGATGGATGTGCCCTTAGGGCCGGACTCGTTGGATGATACGCCAAAAGGCCTCTACAAACATTTTGAACAGGCCCTCGCAGTTTGTAAGTCACGACACACTTATACTATTTCATAGTACAAACTTACGTAAGTCATGACACCGTGAGATTTCGCACGGGGCATACAAGGATTACTTGAAAGACCCCGAGTCATAATGACGGGAGGATGAGCATACGCAAAGAAAAAACATGGGGACGAAATGAAGATCGGGCGAGACTACGAGGTATATGCGCATTACTCTCGCTTGCTCGTCCATCTTGAATGGTCTCATAATATTCTAACCATTTTCTCGCTACATATATCGTGCGTGCGGTCGCGGTAAGCGACCTTTTCGGCAAAGAACCCGTGTGGTTTCTATACCGTACATTTATATCCCGCAGTGACGCGTACCGTACTACGTGGCGCGAAATGACGAAGAAAACCACGCAAGGATTTTGGAACGAAAACTTGACCGACCTTAAGTTCAAGAAATTGGTTAGCGCCATCCGTAGGGCCGTCGTTGAGGACGTTGTGCTACCTACCGGCAAATTCTTCGACCCTAACAAATGACCTCGCTACAAACGAGGCCTTATGGGAACTTAGGGACCTTGGAGAAACGCTAGACATGAAGGACTATTTGTGGGAGGACATTGATTTGTAACCTAGCTAGCTAAACGTGATTGATCAATCGATCGTTCGATCGAGTTTTGTAAATTGTGATGTGTACGGTGGTCACTTTTAAACTCTAAGTGCTTCAATTGAATGTCCATATATATGTTATTAGTAGAATGTTAAATTGTGATGCATGTTTAAGATTTATGTGAATATTCTCTTATTTTATTATTTAATATGTGGTTTAAATCATAATTTATAATTTTATAATATTTTTGAATTATTTTTTTATTAATCCTGAATTAATTAACCATGGCGGGCTTTTAACAAAGACCGCCATGGTTAATATATTAACCATGGCGGCAAGCCATGGTTAATATATTAACCATGGCGGTCTTTGTTACTAGCCCGCCATGGTTAATATGTTTTGCATGGCGGGCATGGAGTCCGCCACGGTTAATCGAACGATTAACCGTGACCCTAGCACGGTGGGCGGACGTAATGCCCGCCATGCAAAATTGAAAATGCCCGCCACGGTAGTTCACTGTAGTAGTGACACTATGCACTCGATGCCTTTGTCATGTGAAGATGATTGGATGAACTTTGTGGAGGTTGTGAAGGGTAGTAGTGTTCGTTGCTTGGAAGTTGTTGTGGAGAAGGTGATGAACCCTGTTGTTGTGCCTGCGGTTGAGAACGTGGATGAGGAGCCTCAGAGAGCACTTGACTCGGGAGGAAGAGGTGGAAGCGGCCGTTTAGAGAGACAATGATAATACAATGATGGCCGTGGGAGGGTGCGATGAGGAGGAGATTGGTGCTATGGACGACATGTTTGTAGCATCAGAGGACGATGGAGAGTACAGAGATGAGCTCAGTTTTAGTGACAGCAGCTCTGAGGAGGTGACAGAGGACGAGTATAGGTCGGAGCCTAGTACGGAGGATGAAAGCGATGAGTTTAGGGGGATATTGCATCCACCTGACGGGTCATTTAGAATGGAATACACTGATGTAGAGCTAAGTCAGTTGAGGGAGGTCCATGTTGAGGTACCATCCGTACCCAACTTTATGGACATTAGTATGGTTGATGAAGCGGTGTGTGACACCTGGTCCGTCGTTGTTGGACGATGAGGGACTGAGAGCGAGGAGGTGGAGATTAAGAAGGGGATGGTCTTTGACACATTGGATCATCTC
The DNA here is from genome assembly GCA_015847255.1 of Hyparrhenia diplandra. Taxonomy (NCBI): domain Eukaryota; kingdom Viridiplantae; phylum Streptophyta; class Magnoliopsida; order Poales; family Poaceae; genus Hyparrhenia; species Hyparrhenia diplandra. The sequence goes on along the minus strand of JADLZK010003308.1, from coordinate 13,163 downwards.
AAGTTTTTTCTTGCGGACTACGCCGTTAGGTATCATAGGCCCTATTGTGTTGATCACTGCGACGCTGAGAAGCGGTACACAGTGCTTTGCAAGAAGAAATGTGGTTGGGGAGTTTGGACGAGGAAGCTGCCAAACAAGACTTGGAGGATTCAAAATGTGAAGCAACCTCACACTTGCTCGGTCTTCAAAGCCTAAGGGGGTTCACGCACGTAACACGGCCCGCTATCCGAGTCGTCGTCTTGTCGGCCTTGTTAAGGCCGATAGCGATATATCTGTTGCCTCCTTGATCGAGAGCATTTGGGGTGGACCGGATATCGAGTAAGCTACATGAAGGCATGGCGAGCAAAGCAAAGATGCTATAGAGCTGTTGTGGGGTGATTGGAAGGAGGCATACAACCAAGCTCCTAGGATCCCATCAGCCATGAAACACTACAATCCAGGGCTAAGGTGGTATCCTCTTTGCTGGCCGGATAGTGGATGACACGGACGGCGTGCCTAAACATGTTCTCGCACGCATTGTTTTGGTGTTTTCCCCCACCCCCGAGGCATTCAAGCATTGTCGCCTGTAGTGCTTGTTGATGCAACATTCCTTACGGGAAAGTACAAAGGTGTTCTGATGATGGCGGTCGGTGTGGATCCGAGAATCGGCTTGTCCCTTTAGCGTTTGCTTTTTGGCCGAGAGCGAACAATTTGAGCTGGTCTTGGTTCATGAAGCTTGTTAGAAGAGATGTCATCCGTCCGTGACGTCCCCGTAGGATTTGCATGATATCCGATCGGCACAATGGATTGCTAGCGGTCGCTAGAGAGGAGATAGATGGGCTTCCCCTCTTGAGCATCGATGGTGCATGCGGCACTTTGCCGCCAACATTTGGCAAAACGACAACGGAAGAAGGAGGTGGTGCGTAGTTGAAGGTCGTGTGTTGTTGTCGCACGGCGAGAGGTTTAAGCGTAAGCTATCGAGGGGTTGAACAAGGTCCTAAACACTCCTCGCGAGGACTTGGCTTCGGGGGCGGATGAGTACGTGGGCAAGTGGGCTCGCATTTGATGATGGTGGCCTTAGGTATGGCGTGATGACCACCAATTCATCGGAATCGCTCAACAAAGTGTTCAAGGGTATCCGTGCAAGCACTGCTCTCGGTATTGTGGAGTACTCGCTTTAAGAAGTGCAACGAATACTTTGTGAAACGCTGGAACATTGCCAAATCTTCTAAAGAAAAATGGGGCCGGGCCGGTAGGAGACACTGAAATTCGCGGAGGCCATAGGTTCCAATCAGATTGGTGATGCCTACGGACCTTCAAGGCTAGTTTACAACATAATGTCAGTGGGAGGAACCAATCCGGGCAAAGGAGAATGTAACACCCCAAATTTTGCCTCTTTTGAAAATAGAATAAAATGATTTATTTACGTATTTTTGTGTTCATGAAATGTAGGAAAATTAATATTTTTCATTGAATTAAAATTTATCATAGGATCTAGAAACATGGTTGTGCATACATGCTGATGCATATTTTCTGTTGTGATGCCTTGTTTTTACAGAAATTGAAAAAAAGATTCAAATTCTTTTGCAAATGATTTTAGAAATTGGTTCAAATAAAAGAAAAAGATTTTCTTTTTACTCTCTTACTTTTCTCCTTTAACCAGCCCAAGCTCCAGCGGCACTGTTTCCCTTTGGCCCGTGTGGCATGGATCCTTGCCTTCGCTAGCTCGTTCTTGTCTTGCCTTTACTTCCTTGCCCGAGAAGCATCAAGTCTTTTGGTCCTCTCGTTCTTTCATCTTGGGCCGCAGGAACTCAAGCCCAGCTCAGCTTCCAGCTCGTGAGCGCAGCATCGCTGCACATCGTAACCGAGGCGGAAGATGACACCGACCCGGCCACGATTACTACGCGTACCGTGCCTCTCTCCTATATAAGCCAGGCCACAGCAGCGTCTTGGCCAAGTCAAGTGCTGCCGCCGCCACCATCACGATCTCGCCAAGCTGCAGCCTAGCAACAACCGCGTCGCTCTTCTCTGCCCTAGCGCAACCGCCGTCCTCGCTGGAGTTCAGCAGCTGTGAAACTCAAGCCGCCATTGTGGGTTTTGCTGTTGAGGTCGACTCCGTAGTTCAACGCTTCATCTTGTCTGAAGACGTCTGCCCAACGAGCAGCACGCCATCCCCGCCGTGTCTTCCCTGCAGACAAGAACGCCCAGGGTGAGTTCGTCATGCTGTTTTCTATCTTCCCATGCTTTTCCGTCAAAAGCCGAGCCCCCTGCCTACGTTGCTTCGTCAAACTCTTGGCGAGGTGCCTGTTGCAATTATCCACGGCAACCACTGCGTCGCTCTACCTGTTCCGTCCTGCTGTCGCAGTTGTTTTCCACCGGCAGAACCATCTTCAAACTGCTCTATAAACATCGTGCCCATCTCGTAGCTCGCAGGCACTCCCTCTACACGTATATACACACTAGAACGATGCCACGCTAAGCATCGACCTTGCATGCACCGTGCGTGTCTCTTTGATCAGTTTAGCTTATCCAATTGCTAGCATGATGACATATTGCTGGCCTCGATCATATACCTTGCTCCAAATTTAGTTGATAGTTGATCCGATTCATAGCTAGCTCCGGCTGCATCTGTACTTTATGTTACAGAACCAAATTAACCTCCAAAAGCCATGACTGTACGTTTAGTCGAGCGAGCTCCATCGCCTGTCATGGCATCCATCCTAGCTTGCTGCCATGCTAAGCTTCCATTACATCATGTGATGACATCACACGTTTTCTTGCCGTTTTTCATTAGCAAAATAAATCTATGAATACATTGCAAATACACATATACATGCTATCGTTCGAACCGTCCCAATCTAAGATCTATGGTCCAGATTAGAAGATACCCCTTCATCATCCCTTTTTTGCTAAAGAGACCCTGAGCTCCTCCTATATCTAAATTGCAGTCCATCCACCAAAAATCAGATTTTATTATTTTATTTCGAAATTAACTTCGCTGTATTTACAAATCTGCCACTACCTTGTTTTGCCCATAACTTCTCCGTTTTTAGTCCGATTTCGGTGATCTTTACGTCTGTGTGATCGTAGAGACGTGTAGAATAGTTTTATGCACTTTTAAATCTGTTTTTCCACTGTTGGTGTAATGTTCTAATTGTAGTCTTGTTTGTTATGCATGATTGGCCCTATATGGTTGTGTGTTGTTGATTGAGAACAAGTAGACGGTGAGCGTTACGTCGATGTTTTGGAAGAAGTCAACCATCGAAAAGGAGTTCATCGAAGCTTTTGAAGTGAACGGATCTATATTTAAGGCAAGTATAGTTTTGGGATATCCTAGCTTTAAACCATGATCTTATAACTTGCTTAATGTTTATGCACCGAACTTTAAATATGGATTGTTGATAACATGGTTCATAGGGCGAAAGAGCTATGTTTTGTTTATGATGCTCTTAGCTCTCCATAAGGACTTATCCTTTGGCAAAATCCGGGATTTACCGTGCGGCTATGGGGGCTACATGGCTCGCTTTAGTCGTTCAAGGGCTTTGGTTATCTTTGTTGGTGGTTTGCCGAATTGGGAGAAACGGGGTTGTAGCTCATTGGCCACTAATATTTTTAGGTGAACCCTTGAAAGACTTTATATGGGTTTTCATTGTTTGGGAGTCTAGAACCCATGCGGTGAAAAGTCATAACCCGTAGTGAAAGTGTACACCTCTGCAGAGTTAAAAACGATATATCAGCCCGTGTTCGCGGTTATGAACGGCCGGAAAACCGAGGGAAGGATTTACTTTCTGTTGATGATGTTGTTTATGATATAACTGTTGCTATACATGCTTATTAAATTGTTCATGATTTATCGCCGTGGGCTATTCATTATTTATGTTATAATGATCATGGGTTTTTGGGTAGATAATTCCTAGCTATATTTATGGAGTTCGACATGGACTCATTCTTGCTATTCCCCACACCTCGTGTGAAGTTTAGGCTTGTGATCAACCAAATCGGTCCCCTCGTGGAGTCCACACTAGAAGATCGTGAGTATCTTTCCGCCGTCGCCTAGCCGAGGTTATGTCTTTTATATTATGTTCGTTATATTTTAAGCATTGTGAATTGATACTTCCAATAATTTGTAAAGTATATGTGAGATTTGACTTCCGTGGCTCACATATAGCATCATCTGGTTTTGCTCTTAAAACCGGGTGTTACAGAGAAGTACGGTGGCAAAAATTATAGAGTGGACCTCCGGAAACCGGAGTGTTCTTGTTGCATTCCGCAGCTACTTCATGTGCCTTGCTCACACGTCATCACCGCTTGTAGGTTGAGGGGTTTGGACCATGAAGATCATTTTTCATGTCTCCATTCTATCTCAAATCAAACACCCTAAAAGTGTGGGAATCCAACTTGAGCCGTACCTAGATCCTTCAAGCAGCGGGCCTCGCATACTATGGATTGGATTATGTACCGGACCCGGATTTAGAAAAGAAAAAGGTTGGGAGAAGGAAGAGGAAACGCCTTAAAGGAATTATGGATCGATTCCAATGCCGATGGCCCTGATGTGTATGATTCCAATGGGTACGGTCTCGATATGTATGGCTATGGAGACTTTGATGAGGCCATGGCTCGGTCCGGTGCTCTAAATGCCACAGACCTGGTCACACTCAGCAGCCACTCACGATAGTGTTCAGTACTAGGGTGTTTTTAGTTTTTGTGTTGTCTTAATCTCTTGACGTTATGATATATTAATTTCCTAATGCTTTGTTGTTGGCATTATTTTTATTCATGTCATATGTCTAATCTTGTGTTTTTGTCCTTCAAGGATGGCGCAGAGCAGCCCCGTTCCCTTCTTCAAAGACTTATGAAAAGGACCACCGAGCACACATGGCGGTGGACTTGGGCCGTGCAAGTGATTCCCATATTCATTGTTGCAAAAAAATTTATATTGTGTCCATCGTTTATCATCTCTAATCGTTACAAATGTTTCATTTTTTTCGAAGCCCGAACCCGCTGCGCCCCTCGAGCTCACAAGCCACTGCGTTGGGATGAGCGGTACGCCCCTTACCTGGCTAGAGCGGGCTTCTTGGGCCTTGCTCGAGCCATTTTGGCGGGGCTCCCCGAGATGGACGGGGCGCTGGTGATCGCCAGGACGATGGCGTCCCGAGACGATTCTTTCCACCGCCGTGTGGAGAGATGACGGTCACCCTAGAAGATGTCGCCTACATCTTGGACCTCAAAGTCAACGGTCTACCAGTGTCGTCGTGCCATCGACGGTAAACCGGAAGGAGTTGGTGTTCCGCTTACGCATGTACCCTCCCCCCGGCCTCCGAGGGAAAGAGGGAGCACAAGACTTGTGTGTCGTCCGGGTTGGGCGAAGGAGCACTTCAATACTTGCCCTGTCGACGCCGCCGAGGAAGTGGTGGAGAGGTATGCTAAGGTGTGGTTGTGGCACCTGATTGGTCTTTTCCTGCTACCCGACGCTTCTGGGAACACCTTGTCTGGATGGTGCTCCCAATCTTACAAAGCCAGAATTGGGAGGACATAGCCCGCTGGTGGGCTCGCCACGCCGCATGGTCAGTCGGACGGCACCGTGGTGAGTCCCGTAGGAGGATGAAGGATTCCTCGAACTTGGGTGGATGCGTCTACCTCCTGCAGATATGGATCTGGGAGCGCATACCCACTGGAAGGGACTACAGGAAGCCGGTTCCTGTACGTTACTCATCCATGTTTTATTTTATGTTCTGATCTTAGTTGCACTATCTAATATGCTAGTTCTTATACGGGTCCCTGAATTTTTTTGCGTGCATGGCCATATGCGAGTATCGTGCCCCATTGTTGTATTTGTGGCACAAAAACAAGATGGTGAAGGGCGATTCGTAGATGAGGTACGCAGTCGGTACTCCAACGATCTAGACTTGTTGACTTGGGCACGTGTTAGTAATGTTGCTATACATATTGTGATGTACTTTAAGATCGCCGATGCATTTGTCTAATTCTCTCAAACTTTAGGTTGAGTGGACTCCCTATGCACGACGCGATGTACAGACTTGAATGTTCCCCGCACCTGAGTGATGAAGAGAAGCGTGGCCGGAGATGCAATGCTCCAATGATCCTATACTACATTGTGGAGCACCACATTCCTATGAGGGTCATGAAGCGCCGGGCGGAGGCGTGAATACCCTATACATGAAGGCGGGACGTCCTCGGGCGGTAACGAGTAAGGCAACTCAGATTTAACTTCCTTCGTTGGCGTATTTTTACTTGTCTTGTCAAAACTAACGTTGAATATGTTTCATGTTTCGAGGAAGAGAAGGTTTGCGCTTTGGAGGAAACCGCTCGACATCCATGAACAATATGTGCAAAGAAGTGGATGAATGCTGAGAGAGTGTGGCCTGATAGTGGGCCTCGTTCGGTCGGCCAAGAGTACCATCAGTACCTGTTATACCTTTTCAAGGCCACTAGAGTGCATCTCCATGCTCCCCTTTCGGTCACTCCAGTCTTCTATGGAGAGAGCGACCAAGAAGATCCCTATGACAAGGTAACAAGGGGTGGCCGGCAGCCCCGGCAGAGAGCCCCTCCGATTAACTACACGGTAAGCATTCATGTTCATTTTCTTCGTGGTCTAGGGTCGCATTCAAGTTTTAACCTTGCTCCTATACACGGACCACGCAGCTAGCCCACCTTTCAAATGAAGCTGGAGCCATTGGGCGCGCGGGTGGGCAAGAAGGTAGTGACCTTGTGGAATTTGCAGAGGTATGACGCCTGACTCAATATAATTCCAGTTAGATGCATGTGTTTGAATGTCCTAACTCTGCCCAAAAAATGACTGCAGAAAGTGAAGAAATTCTGCCGCCGCCTCGGTCGCAAGTTGAGTTGCTTTAGAGATGATGATGCCGAAGTGCCGGCGCTAGCCGGCGGAGAGGCCTCCAAAGTAGGAGCCGAAAGTGAGGAACAGGGAAGAGCCGGCGGGGAGACAACAAAGGCCTCCGTGCAAGACGGAGTACCAGGGAAAGTCGATTGCACGCACTCCTCGTGAATCAAGCGAAGAACGAAGTGGTGATGACACCTGACGACCGGCGGCGGGATCCGGACTTTGAGCAGAGGTCATTGGTTCCGAGGATCTGTATGATGCTCCTCGTGTCGCCCAAAACACAAAGTTCATCTTCTATGCCGATGAACTAGTTGTCACCGTGTATGAACATTTGCACCATATATGAAATTTTGAGTTTTGTAGGGTTCATCTCAAAGGTCACCTCAAGGGCGGCGTGGGCGTGGAAAGCGCAAAGCTAAAGACCGCTCGGACGTTGGCACGCCAAATGTCCTTCCACAGCTCCCCGGCCGCCCTCGTCGTCCTAGGTTACCATACACGCCAAAGCCGTGAGAAGGTGCGTATTTGGCAAATTATAAGCAATGTTGTGGAAATGACCACTTACAATACATAACTCATAATCGAATACATATTTGTAAACGTTTCTATCCCTCTCAGGTGCGTGAACGGCGGCGACCTTTGTCCGACTCCTGCTTGGCAATTTGGAGTGCGGATGTTTGGATGTTGCATTATGTTTGTGAATGTATCGACTAAGTTTGAACTATGTCAACAATTATGTGAGTCGTGGCCATCAAACTTGGGTGAACTATGGTTGTAAACACTTTGGTGATGTATGTGTGAACTATGGTTGTAGACTCTATGGTGAAATGTGATATGGATTTGCTATGTGTGAACTATGGTTGTATGAATTATGTGATCTTTTGTGGTATGTTCATATGATGTTATGTATTAAATCTGATATTTTGTGCTATGATGTTATGTATGAATCTGTGACTTTTGTGGTATGCTATGATGATATGTGCTTTGCAAAAAAAAAAAAAAAAAAAAAAAAACGGTCGCGCCCGAAGGATAGGCGCGGATCGCCATTTGCACCGATGGACGCCGCGCCTACTCCCCTGCGCGACGACCACTCGTGGTCGGCACAGAGGCAACGCCACGTGTCCGACTATCACGCCGAGTCGTTGGCGCGACGGCTCAGCGCCAGACGGTAGGGCGCGGGCGCTGAAAGAGTCCCTCCTCGGCCGGCCCCGGAGCCTCGGGGTGTTTGGTGCGACGATGTCGCGCCAAACCTTCCGGCCGACGTGGGTGGCGGTATCCATCGAATGGAATTACGACACGCACTGCCGCGCTTGATGCGTCGGGGGCGACGTCGCGCGTCACGCCGAGATAGTTTGGCGCGACGTGCGTAATAAAAAACATCTTCTTCCTCCTCCCAAGACCAGTCTTCTCCCCCTCTCTCTTTTCCCTCACAAAGGTGCGCCTCCACCACCATAGAACCCGCCTCCAAAGCCCCCCAACCCACCTCCAAAGCCCTCCTCCTCCCCCCACTACCCCCCCCCCATAGCCCCCTCCTCCTCCACCCACACCGGCCCTAGGCTCCTTCTCCTCCCAAGCCCCTCTCATCCTCCCCCTAAACTCTTAAAGGTTGATTGAAGCCCCCCGCCTCCTCCTCTTTGTGGATTATGTAAGTGGTTTGGATTTGTTTTCCTTTATTGAATTCATACTATTTGGTGTGGTTGTATTGTTAATTAGGGTTTAGGGTTTAGTTGTTAATTAGTATCTCCATTACTTTATTTGGTCTTGGTTATATTGTTCATTAGGGTTTAGTTGTTAATTAGTATGATGTGATTTTCTTATAAATGGAAATTACCAATACAATAGTATATTCATAGTTATATTGTGTATGGCACACCATAGTATATTCTTAGTATATTCATAGTATATTTTGGATGTTCGATTGTTTCAGTAGCTTCACTTGTCGCATGCCGAGGCGTGGTAAAAAGAAGGCCTTCAATCCTTACTTGAGGCCGCCGGGATCCCTATGTCCATAAGCCTCTCCCACCGGGTGTACCGGTGCCCAAGTGTTGGTGTGGTGATCCATGCAAAGTTGAATGGGATGAAGATGATGAGGAAACCTACATGCGGAAGTATTGGATGTGTGCCAATTATCAATGGGAGCCAACCCCGAAACAACGCCGCAGTTTCATGGTGCGTATATTTGTTTTGGTTCCTTTAATTGATAAGTATGTATTGGCTTCCTCGACAATTGTTTGTGTTCCGACCCACCTCCACTCTATGATTTTATGCGTTGGATCGACCTTGAGATCGCTGAGGAAAACAAGAAAAATTGGAAGGCCACAAGGAGTTTAGGGCATGGTTTGAACGGAGGGCCGAGGAGGATAGGAAGCAAGCGGGCCGGGCCGAGAAGGCGCGCAGGGATGATGAAGAGGAAAGGAGGAGAGCTCAAGTTACGAGGGAAGAGAGAGAGAAAAGCCGAGCATGCACGCCGTGCCAAGGCCGAAAGTGGGCCAAGGCTCGGATGCAGAAGTGAAAATGTTGACGGTGACGACGACCGGGTCACGGTTGGATGAGCTCATTGCCTTAGCCCAGCCGACTTGAAAGCACGACAAGAAGGAGGGCAAAGGAGTACCCACAAAGCCTCACGGGGAGGACACCGAACAGGCCGACAATGCTCCAACGGTGCCACAAGAGGCCCCTGGCAGACACCGGTGTAGAGCGGCAAATGCGGCTGCGTGCCCCAGTGTTAAAACCGTCTTCACTGGATACTACATGCCCTCGACTTTGTTCCCGTTGTGCATCCCGCGGGGAAGACATTGTGCCGGACTTGGCACATTTGCGGGGAGGGCAAACGAGGACCACCTTCGGGAGGAGGCTTCAGCTAGCGGATGAGATTGATGCAAAGTACAACAAAGAGTGTGATGCCTATGTTTCGTGGTCTTCTACTAGCCCAAGCGACGAATATGCAAATCGGAGGATTCGCATACGCATCGAATCCTTACCATATGATGGCTACATTTCAAAGTTATCAGATTTACTCAAAGCTACTTAATATCCCGAGGATTGGGACACGCCCGACCTAAGATACGGAGGATTGGGGCACGGATGATGAATATCCTGAGGATTGGGGCACCTGACGAGGATTTGTGAAGTGCAACGTTCATTTGTTGCCATATGTATGGAACAATGTCTAATCTATTTGTAATGAACCATGTACGAAACTATGCTCTCTAGTAGGAGTATCTCTTGTTGTTGAATTGAACCATGTATCTCTAGTTGTTGTATTGAACCTTGCATCTCTAGTTGTTGAATTGAACCATGTATCTCATGTATCAACAATTATGTACGGTGTTGGTCTTTTATTCTCCTTGGAGTAGGAAGTGTTGTTCGTGGTTGAGTATAATGAACACAACGATGTAATGATTGAAATGCCAACACCTAGACATTACTTCGCATGCATCACAATTGTTCAAAGCATAGAGAATGTCACTACAATGAGTTACAAAAGTGGGTCACCCACAATTCTAGGGTCCATGCATCATACACTTCGGGTTCGAACAAAAGCTTTGCTAAGTCATGGTTCGAACAAAAGTGGGCCACTAATGCCTTCCTCATAGCTAAGTCAAGGCCACCTAAAATCATCATCGCCCTCCCGCATAAAACCCATTCCAATCATCGTAGTGGGAGTCATTCCAAACATCCTCATGGGCGTTCTCCTTGTCCCCGTGGTCCACGCCCTGGCCTCGTCCCCTCGTTACCCTTGTCCCGATCGTGCACGTTTGGCCATCGCCATCGTTACCCTCGTCCTCTTGTGGTGGCGAAGGAACTATGACAAACAAACATGTCAACATTACAACGACCTTAATAAGTAGCTAAATGTGAAAAACAAGTCTTCGAAGAACAACAAATGCTCACAAAGCTCGCGATATCAAAGCCCGCCGACGCTGAGCTTCATGTTCGAGAAACCGCCTCCATAACCTCACGATGCTCCCTCCTTTCCTCCGCTTCGAGGCTGGGTCGTAGTGTTCCTTGTTTTCCCGCCAAGATCAAGGAGCTCGTCAGCCTAAAAACGGGAGATGGTAACGACTAATGTCCTTTCCTTTAGCTTTACAAGAGTCTCTACCGAGCATTCGTCCCGTGTGTTACCCTCGTGTGTTGCAACACCGCCCTTCAAATTTAACTTCTCTCTTCACTTTTGCCTCCTCGCAATCATCCTTTTTTTCCTCCAAGGGGACTTGAACTTGGGAGAAAAACAAATTGGCCATAACCTCACCGCTACTGGGAAATCCTCCCAATCACAAGTCTTTTCCAAATGAGTGTAAAATAAATAAACATTACCATAGTTATGCATTGCCAAAGTTAGATAAAATAGGCATGCAAAGCACAAGTTCGTTGTACTCACAAAGAACTCATTTGGCCCACCATAAGCATTGCCACAAAGAGAAACCAATCCCTAACTCGGAGGGAACAACTCCTTCACGGGCCTTGATGCCGCACTTGCACTTTTATCCTAAGACCAAGGCATGGCCATGGCATGCGCCCATTGGAATACTCTTCTTGCAACCTCTCGTTAGGCCATGCGTTTTGGTCCATAGTCATACTCCTCAAAAAGTCACAAGTCGAAAAACCAGCCACCAAATCAAGCACACGACCACAACGATAGAAAGGAGGAACAAACCCGGTCGGCTCTCGGAAGTTGGAGGAACGCCTTCTCCCCACAATGGCATGTAGGAGGGATTCCTCGAGACGGTGCCGGTAGCAACAACCTTCTCCGCTTCGGCCATCTCAGTGGGTTCGAGGCGGAGGCACCCAATCGCATAAACCGATCAAACTTAACGGTCTTCCAAGGGTCATATGGAAACAACAAGATGGAATGCTCCACCCGCTCTTGACCGCCGATCCACCGATAAAAATTGCATCCTTCCCGCCATCCGCCAGTCAGAGGACCACGCCAGAAGGGGCAAATGTAAAAAGCACGCTCGGCGGACAAAGGATGCCCCTGATCGCTTCACTTTGGCCTACCAATCGACAAAGGACAAAGCGGGCGTCGGCAAGACGTGGTGACGAATGGACCATTCCCATCATGGTCCTCCTCCTGATGGTGCACGAAGTCCATGGAAGCTAGCAAAAAGAAAATAAAGGTCACCTTTCAAGGAAAGATATGTGCAAACACAAACAACAAAAGCACGGTTGGGTAACAATATTATTAACAAATTATTTGAATTACATGACACCTAGCTAAATGGGTGCAAAAAGAAACATTAAACACAATGTAGGTGATAAATGAAACATAGGTGCAAAATGAAACGAGAAAGCATGGATGCTAAGAAATATTATTATCAAATTATGTGATTCTCTTTTAGTGTTCATAATGGATTCTAAAAATAAATAAATAAAAAAAACTTCAAAAAAGGACTTTTTTAAAATCATAAAGTAACATATTCATTCCTAAGATGGTAATCACTTCATAATCTCCATTCATGAACCAAAACAAGCAATTGTTCATGAATCCGGTTCGGTTTTTTAAAGGACAATTACCCACATCCATGAACCAAAAACTTGTAAAAAGTCTTCATTTCACTATGAAGTAAACTACGTAGTAGCAAAACATGATTTCCAATTTGCCATGAACAAAGAGTTCAATTAGGGTTTGGGATTAGAGAGGACAATTACATCTAAGCAAGTCCTTGGTAACAAAGAAATTATACCACATCTAATTGCCAAATAGTATAGCACAAGAATAAATAAACATCACAAACAAATATTCCAATTTACCATGACCAATGAAATTAACTAGGGTTTGGGGATTGAGAGCACAATTACAACTAAGCAAAAGAAATTCAACCACAAATAAGCACAATTACCATAACACCAAAGCATATAAACACACTTTAGAATCCAAAAAAATGAAAACCATGGAGAGGAAGACAAAAGGGGAAGAGAACATTCAATCGACCACTCGACCACGCTTCCTCAAGACAGTGAAGGGAGAAAGTGGGAGAAGAGAGGGAGAAAAAAGTTGGTGGATGGGATTATATCAACACGTCAGCGCCAGATGTTTTTTTTGACGCGTGGGTCCCACACCCACACGCTTCGACGGGCTCAAACCTAAACCCTAACGGCCCGTCGCCGAAGCATTAGGGCGCTGCCTCAAGGTTCCACATGCGTAGGGCATCGACGAGGTGGGACCAATGCCGCCACGCAAGCATCGGTCAACGGGCGTCATAAAGCGATCGCTACCACATGCATAGGCGCCGACAAAAACATCGCTCATGCATGCATTTGGCGCAAAAAAAGGGATACCGGTGTAATATGTTTCAAATTAGGGATAGATTTGAAATTTCTT
>JADLZK010003306.1:0-76138 GCA_015847255.1 Hyparrhenia diplandra | reverse complement strand
CGTTGTTGGAGGCGGTAAAGTGAAGGCGAATCGAGTACCTTCATGCGCACGCTTGCGTGGCGCAGATGAAGACTAGGCCCATCTCGAAGCGTCGTACTTCTTCCGTGTGAGCCGCGAAGTAGAGGTCCAGACTCGATCAGCCATCGAAGTCCTGAAGGCAGCTGTGTCTCCGCCCATTCGCCATAAAGTCGGGAGGACCCGAGATTTGATGGTAGGCCGCTGGGCGTATGAGATATCCGACCCCATGAGCTCGATTCCCCCACTTGGCGATGTGCCCCGTAGCCCGGGCTACGAATGATCTTACCTAGCGAAACTTGAGACGCACCGCGATCGGGTGAGCTCGTCGGCGTAGTGCTCGCAATCCTGGCGCCGTGTGATGAGGAGCCGCCAGACGAAGCCTTCGAGCTGAGGGTAGCGGGTCCTTGTGTCGGAGAGGACCCCGCCGACGGCAGACCGGCCGGGCCGCACCGAGCCGTGGCCTTCCTCCTCCCTCTCCACCACACGAAGCAATCGGCTTAAATACCCCGCGAGGTGGCCGCCATGTACAATAGCATCGCCGCCCTCGCTTCCGGCCGGGCGTGAGTATGGGTGGGCTCGCCAGAGCTCTCCTCAGTGGAGTCAAGCGCGGCCCGGGCCTCGCTGGTCCAGCGGCACTCGGACTTCTTCGTGAGCTTGTATAGCTGGAGGCTTCGTCGCCAGCCTAGCCCAAGCGATGAATCTACTAAGGGCGGCGAGGCATCCCGCCAAGCCGCGATGCTCTGACGCTCTTGATAGGGGCCTATGTTGCGATGGCCTCAATCTTCTCGGTTGGCTTCGATGCCATGCCGACACTCCATGAAGCCGAGGAGCTTTCCTCGCGAACTCCAAACACGCACTTCTCGGAAGTTGAGCTTCACCCCGAACCGGGCAGCTTGCCGCTACTTTGAGGTCGGGGGATGAGCTCTCCCGCGCTCCTTGACCACGATGTCATCGACGTATGCCTCCACGCCGCCTCCCGAAGCTCTTGAACACTTTTCTCTCTCGCATGCACCTCTAAAAGGTGGCGCCAACAGATTTTAGCCCGAATGGCATGGTTACGTGAGCGTATCGCGCCGAAAGGGTGATGAAGGAGGTGGCAAGCTGATCGAGCTTTCGTTCATCGCGATTTGATGATAGCCGAGTATGCGCCAAGAAAATGTAGCGCCTCGCACTGAGGTGGAAAGTGAATGATTTGGTCGGCGCGCGGCAAAGGAAACGGATCCTTTGGGCATGCCTTGTTGAGACCTCGTATAATCAACACACATTCTCCATTTCCCATTCTTCTTAACTAGTACGTATTGGCTATCCACTCGGGGATGATACACCTCCTTAACAAAGCCCGCCGCAAGAGCTATCTATTTCCTCGATTGCCCCCGCCCCCGCCATCGTCGAAACGTCTGAAAGGCCTTCCACCCGCCAAGAGCCGGGCTTGATGTTTAAGAGTGCTCTGGGCGACCTCCTCCTGATGCCGGGCATGTCCGAAGGTCTCCACGCGAATACGCCGAGGTTTGCGCGAGGAAGTCGACGAGCTCGCTTTCCTATTTAGGAGTGAGCTGCAATCGACATTTGGTGCGCCCTCCCCTCGTCGACCACCGCCTTAGCGTCTTCGTCGCGGCCTCGGCGACCCCGCCGCCTCGAGCCGATGGAGGAGCTCGCCACGCTCGTCGATCGTGCTCGCGCCTTCTTCACCGGGGGAGTCCTACTGCGTGCACCCACGCGAGCATCTCGGGATGAGCTTCTCCCGACCTCGAAGGAGGCGTCGCCGTCTTGCACGGCCTCCTTGTCGCGACTTGAAGGCGCTCGAAGGTGGAGTTGGCCGGGTGATCACGCCTCGTCGGTCCGGGGATCTTGAGCTTGAGGTACGTGTAGTTGGGAACGGCCATGAACTTCGCGTAGCACGGCCCAGCCTCAGACAGGCATGGTAGGCGCTCTTGTATGGGAGCACCTCAAGGTGAGCACCTCCTTGTGGAAGCTGCTCGGGTCGCCCGAAGGTGACGGGGAGGTCGATCCGGCCGCAGCGCGAAACGCCTGCTTCCCGGCACTACCCCATGGATGGGGTCCATGAAGGGTCGGGAGTCGAGCTCAGCGTGATGCCGAGAGCCTCCATGGTGTCGGCGTAGAGGAGGTTGAGGCCGCTTCGCAGACCATCGCGCACCTTGCCGAGGCGCTGGTGCCGACTATGGGATCGGCGACAAGAGGGAACCTTCCCGGATGGGGGACGTGTATGCAGGGATGGTCCTTCTTGTCGAAGGTGATCGAGGCCTCAGGCCCACTTGAGGTAGGGAGGGCTGCCTCCGGTGAAGAGAACTTCGCGCTGCAGGAGCTTCCGGCGGCGCTTGGACTCGCACTGCCGGGGACCGCCGAAGAGCGGCGATTGGCGGCACCGTCTTGAAGAAGACGTCCTTGTCGCCCACTGGCCGTCGAACTTCGCCCTCGTGGTGCTTTCGCCGCCGCGCCTCTCCTTCCCTCGCGCCCGCTCACGAACTTCCGCGAGAGTCCCGCAGCCTCTCGAACCCTGTGCTTGACCGGGCCTCGCTTGTTGGGGCGGCGGTCGAGCTCTTTTCGAAGAAGTCTTTGGGGGACGCCCGGCTTCACGGCCTTGGCGCTCGGCTTCCTCTTTTCGGCAACCGCTGATGAAAGTCGTCCTCGCCGGCGACGACGCTTGTTTTTTTGCTTCTTCTTGGGCGCTGAGCTTGAGCCTCGCCGGCCTCATCGGCAGACTCTTCCCCTTGCCCTTGCGGTGGTGCCATGGAGGACTGCGCGGAGATGGCCTCCTGCCTCGGCGTGGTTCGTGGCGAGGTCGAGGAGGCCTTTCACCGCCTTGAGGCTTAGCAGTGACGAGCTCACGGATGAGCATTTCGCAGTCGCGGCCGGAAGGTGAAGGCGGTGATGATCTCCGCATCCCGCTGGCGTCGGTGAGCTTCGTTGCGCGAGCTTGGAGAAGCGCCCGGATGTAGTCGTCGTGAGCTCTCGTTCCTCAGCGCTTGCGGCTGCGGAGGTCCCATGTGTTGCTCTCGGGCAGCGAGTAGGTCCCCCGAAAGTTGCCAACGAAGACATCGCGGAGGTCGCGCCAGTATCCGATCGCCACTGACCGCGAGATGCTCCGAGCCAGAGCGAGCCGTGTCGGGCGCAGGTACGGGGAGGTTGCGGATGATGAAGAGCTCGTCGTCGGCTCCCCGCTGGCATGCGGCGGTAATCTTCTAGCCGACGCCGGGCGTCCGCTCTCTGCTAGTACTTATGGGACGGGAGGTCGGAGACACGGACGCCGGGGAACGGCGCGTCGTGGACCCGTGAGCCAGAAACCCGGGCCTCCTCCCGCCCGGGCGTGGGACTCCATCCTCGCGCTCCACCTCGAGCCTCGAGCGTCGCGTGCCAAGAGGGAGCGTGCTTTCGCCTTCTCGACCTCGGGGGTCGAGCTACGGCTGCGATCCTCCCCGGGCCGTCATAGCGACCGCCTCTCCTCTTGCTCGTAGGGACTCGGCGGGCGATCGTCGTCCGCTCGTCGTCACGCTCGTCTCGGGGTTCCGCTGACGGGCCGTTTTCTCGGCGGCCTCACAGACGTTGTCGCGCGCTGACGAAGCGGTCGCTCAGCTGTCGTGATTTTGCCGACCCGGCGTCGAGCATGGACCCGTGGGGAGTCGCTCTACGCGGGTCTCGGGTTGGAGGAGGCCTCGTGCTCCTCCCGGCACGCCGTGCGACTCCGAGCTCTCCACTGCTGCTCGCGGCCCTCTCGATGAGTGGCCGCGATCGTTGATGGGCTCTCCCAGCTTCGGGCGCTTCGGGCTCGGGGAGGTCCCCGGAGCGTGCTCGGTGGCGGCGCTAAGTTACGCGATCAGCGTCCCGAAGACCGGGTGGGAGGTCGCTTCTGCTGGGGTTTTATGCGGCGCCGAGCCTCCCGCCCGCCCCAAACCGTCGCCGTCCCTCCAACCTCCTCCTCGAGGAGGGCATTGCGTCTCGGGCGATTTCTCGTCGCCTTCCTCGAGCCCCCGAGGCTGCGGAACGCCGCCGGCGCTGGGCCCCGCTGAGCGACCTTATCCGCCTTGACCCCGCCATCGCCGGGTACGCCGGGAGTGACTCGCCCTCGTCGTAGAAGCCAAGACCGCCATCCGGCCGTCCGGCACATAGCACTGTGGGCTCTGACCCCCCTCGCGGAAACAAAGCCGCCCGCCGCGGTCTCCGTGACCGGTTGCTCCAAGCCCGGTGTCGCGCCTCCCGGCAGAAGAGCTGTCCCCGCAAGCGATCTCGTCGTAGTCACGAGGAACTCGAGAGATGCCCTGCCCTGGCGATATCTTGTAGGACGGCGTTGGCGGTGGAGAAGGTGACATGGGAAGAGCTCCTGAAAGTTGCCGCCAGTAATGAGGATGTGCGAAGCAGTCCAAGAATGGCTTACCGAAAGAAGTGGTCAGCCGTCGCCGTATGGCTCACGCCTAAGTCTGGACCTCGGCCGGGTACCAAAGACGGGCTGGCAGCTATAAAGGCGGGGCGTCATCTCGCCCCTGCACCATCCGAGGGAAGGTGGCCTCCGACGAGGGAGCCCTGAGCCGGTGTCGCGGAAGTCCGGGTCCCGTTTATCG
Source organism: Hyparrhenia diplandra (assembly GCA_015847255.1). Lineage (NCBI taxonomy): Eukaryota > Viridiplantae > Streptophyta > Magnoliopsida > Poales > Poaceae > Hyparrhenia > Hyparrhenia diplandra. The sequence goes on along the minus strand of JADLZK010003306.1, from coordinate 71,546 downwards.
CGCGCCGGACGCCGTAACGGCGTGAAGGAAGCCATCGGTGGTGAACGCCACACTAGCGCCGCCCTACCGCGCGCTAACTGCCGGGTCGTATACCACGGTCCACAGAATCGACCCGGCTAATGTGTGCAAATCATGGCCTAGCTCAAGAACAATGACATGATGGTTTATACCGGGTTCGAGGCTACCGAAAGCACCCTAGTCCAGCCGGTGTGGCACTATCGAGCTTAAACCGCTTCGTGACGGCTTAATACAAGCTAAGCTTGAGAGGGAGATGAGCTCCCAAGTCTACTCGTTGTTGAAGTGGTGTGACGGATGATTCGTGTGTGCGCTTTAAGGTGTGCAAGAGAGCTTGCCTTCTCCCGGTGGTCGAGCCCCTCCCTTTTATAGTCGTAAGGGGAGCTCACGAAGTCACCGGGCGGAGGGCCTTAGAAATAGAAGGAAAACAAGTTTTGGGGGTGAAGAGGAAGAGTTCCCCCGTAATGTCCGCACGCGCGGGCTGTCCGGCGTCTTGCGCTGCGCCGCCCTACTTCCAGGCACGCCACCGTCGCGCCGTGTAGTGTAGAGTAGGGCGCCCGTATCCCGACATACGTAGTACGTATTTTATCGCCGAGCTCGGCTTCGCCGTCGGCGCGAGGGAAACAATGAGCTTCGTCCCACCGCCCCGTGATTCTTCGCCAGATCGTCCGCCGTGCACGCTACAGGTGTTCGCGTCGAGCTCGTGGAGGGCGCCGCTGCCTTAAATGCGTACCGGCGTCAGCGTAAAACGTGGGCCAAGGAGAGCTCGACGCTGAGCTTGACTTCGCCCGTCGAGGTCGCTTCTTGTCGCCAGAAGTGGTTGTCTCTTGCGCTGTCGCCATTTGGCGGGTCGGGACAGCTTCACGCCGCTGCGGCCGCCGGCGATCTCGCGCAAAGTAGATGGATTTGGTCGTGGTTCGCGGGCGCCGCCGGCGTAAGGCCGCATTCTCAATCCTAATCATCGCGCCCCGATTCTCCCGATAGTCCTCGGATTTGGTGCTTGGGAGCTCGTTTGAGACGTAAAAGAGCTTGTCGCCCGGCATAGCTCGTTGTACTTCCGTGCTCTTCCCCGGGGGAGCTCATTCGAGATGGAAGTTTTCTCCGATACAAGCTCGAGCTCGTCCCCGACCTTTGCATCCCGCGAGTTCCCGCTCGAAAGGGGCGCTCTCGCCGGGTCTCGGCCCTTGTCTTGGGTAAAGTCCCGTGGCCAACGCACACGCTCTCCCTCCTAACGCTCTGTTAGGGGCGGCTTAGGATGATTTACTCGGGTCCGGAATACCTGCGGTCCCACATTATGCTTCACTCCAACTCATAAGACCAGCTAAGAACATGGGTGACGTTGTTCTTCACCATCTCAAGGAGCACAACCGTGAAGATCGATAATACACTCAAGAAAAATGACAAGGTAAGAAGTCTTGTTCGAGAGGACTTAAAACACAACCCTCATTTGAAAAGGTAAGACCGGTAGTTATCCACATGCATAGCATATTTATTTCCTTGCATTGCATAATTATTTCCTTTAGCATATTTACATTATAGCACTAGCCTTGCATTTAAAAAGAAAATAAATATTTGTTTGTTGCATAGACATGAAAAATTCTAAGCCCCATGTGAGTAATTTTGTGGTGTGTAACAACCCACAAGAATATTTATTGCGGTGGCATAAAAATAAATATGCATGCATCATCATTCTTTATTTTGCATAGAAAATCCAAAAATATTAATGCCGCTGAACTACCGCCTTAAAAGGAATAATCCTAATCTTTGGCAACAAGAAGCAACGTGGCTAACCCCTAATGCTTTATCTAGTTCCACTAGCTTTGTTGTTTATTTGAGTTCAAAGGGATTAAAGGAAGAGAGAGATGATAGGATGACACCATCGTCGCAAGTGTACCTCTACTTCTAAATCATCATCAAAGACTATGTCAACATCCAGCTTTGGGGAGTGCAACCCCCCATGTATCCAGATAAGTACCTCTTTTATCTTATTTACTACTAGTTAGATTTGTTTATTTTTATTAGAAAGAAATAAAAAGATGCATAACTAAGGAAATCAAATAAAAAGAGTCTATATAGTCTTTATTAAAGAGTCTTAATTAGAGTGTGAGAATAAAATAAACTCAAGATAATCTCTAGCCTTGGAGATGATGAATAGTTGCTCCACTGTAATTCCTTTCAAGTACCTACTTTTCAAGCTTAATTTCTCTCGAGCTTTTAAATGCAAACCGCTTTGACTTGAGATTTGCTTTGAACCTGAAACCTCGTGGGTAGCAAATGCTTGCTCTAAAGTCTAGGTGATTGATGATATGATATATGAGAGTCCTGAGTCGCTATTTATCTTACTCCTAGTGATACTAGATTTACGAGATTTATCTTTTGAAAATTAAAGTGCACATGATAAGTTTCGTGGTGACAAGAGTGTTGAACCTCCTAACACAGCCATATATACATGCTCCCTAGATTAGGAAAACCCTTTGACATAAATATATATAGGTCAGCTTGCTTTGCATTGAGTTTGTTCAATCTTTTGTCTCCCTTAGAAACTTGTCATGCTGATCATGCACACTCCACTCCACTTTACTCCACTTGCATTTATGCTACTTCTACCATGGAAGTACGCATCCACAAAGCATCCACCAAATATCCACAAAAAATGTTCTACTCCTATCCCGGGAAAGAACAACCAAAAAATATTCCCTATACCCATCCATTCACACATTGCTAGCCAATATCTTACAAAAGCTCCATTACATTTGTTTATCTCTCAAAAAGTTATTACAAAAGAGATCCGGGTTGTAGATTAAAAAAAAAAAAAGAAAGAAAAAAAAAAGAAAAGGGAGATGAAAAATGGACAAAAAGTCCTACGGGCGAGTAGAGCCTACCTCCCTAAGAAAAAGAAAAGAATAAAGGAGAGTTAAAAAATGGACAAGTGTCCTATGAAAAACAATGGGTACTTAGATGCTCTCCTCTCCATAAAAGAAAAATAAAGAAAGAAAAAAAAGATACAACCCAGGTTCTCTATAAAGTTTCCAAATCCAAAAGAGAGAAGATTCCTCAAGGAGCAAAAGTAAGATTTCCCATCATCTATTCTATTCACTTCACTACATGCTTTACTACATTCCCTACCATCTATATTCTATCCATCATACACATGCACCACTTGATCGCTGTGACTCGTAACTTTGGATCCATTGCTTGAATTTACAATATATGCTTAGTAAGTAGAATTTAATTTCTCCCACCTATGAGCTCCAGATATAAAACCTTAGATTTAGGGTGAGAGAGAAGAAGGCATAGTGTCCTACTGCCTTATTCCAAAAATACCACATACTATGAGAGAAAGGCAACACAACATTATTGCCTAAGTGAGGATCCACAAATACCACAAATGAGAGATTAGAGAGAGTCATACTGAACTTTGAGTTTTATTTTTGAAAACCCGCAAAAACTCGGAATGAAGGTTAAACAAAGAGTTTGAGACATGGTGCTTGACTTGATTGTTCTATCTTTCAATTGCCCAAGATCAAAGAAAAAGTCGTAAGTTCCATGGTTAAAGGTAATATGGGTAAGTTAAAGGTTGAATAATTTATTCTTATCTAGAGGAGAAATTTTGTTTGAAAGTATGTGTACTTTTGAGGTGTGAAAGCGCTTGTAGCAACTCCTGATCCATTGCTAAGTTTGGCTTTGCTAGGGACTAGCAAAGGGTAAGCTTGGGGGAACTTGTTGACACCTGTTATAGTATAATATTAATAGTCAACTAAACATGAAATAAGGACGTAAAATGAATATCAACATAGACTAGGGATCTAACTAACATAATTCCACGAGCTTTGGTGATTTATATCTTTTTAGGGACTTAACGGATAAATGCAGAAGAATGGAGAAAGTTCCGAATATATCTCACATACGATGACAAGACTTAACCGTGAAGTAACTCAACCCGAATTGTGGACTAAAAACATTCTAGAAGACACCGTAAGACACCGGGAAGGACTCGACAAAGATGGGCCCACCATGGCTGGCGGTCCAAATGAGGATTAGGCCGGCCGCCAAAGTGGGTCCCACCTGCCGTCTCATCTTCCTAGGTCGGTTTCAAACCCGACTTTTGAGGTTGTATCTACACCGCTTGCCAAGGTCGGTTTGATCCAAGGGTTCACGTTCATCGCCAAGGCCTATATAAGAAGACCCCCTGACCCCAGGGTTAAACTCTAATTCATTCTATCTTATTCTATTCATTATCTCTTAGTTGTAGAGGTGTCCCAATGTAAGGATAACCTCTCTCTGGGATTAGTGAATTAGAAGTAGATTAGAAGTAGATTAGACATGTAATTAGAGATAGATTAGCCATGTAATTAGAACTAGATTAGATCTAACTTAGATCTAATCAAGAGTAAAGGAGAGTGGAGCTTAGCACCTGTTCTGGAGATGTCTTCAGAGTATGGTATGTCTTTGTATCTTCTCTACAAGACTTATGATTCATATATTTATCTTCTCTATTACTTTATGCTTCCCATATATGGTTAAGTATAGTTGTCATATTATTGCATGGGATCTCCACTCGTATTAAGTGCTCTAGTTATTCATGGTAGCTAGAGTAGTAATCTATAGTATAGACATGGTGTCTAGGCTATAGATTACCTGAGGTTGCGCCCAAACCTACGGATAGTTGTGGTAGCCCCAGGGGGTGACAAAATTGCCGGTCGAGCCTTTGTAGTCCACCATGTATGGGTTGGTGTTTCGTAGAGCTTTAGGGCAGCCTTCTCCCAACTACCTTCTTCCCAGTCTTTCTCGAGAGTTGGAAAGGAACTGTTGCTCCAAAGTGCATTAGTGTAATTGCTATCATAGAACCTAAGTAATAGAGAAGTACCCAGGAACCTCAAACTCTCCCTTTGACCTCTTGATTAGTTTAGTTATTCTTTGATATCTTAGGTAGGTTATTATTTTATGCTTTGATATTAACTTATCCTTTATCAATTACCCCCTCACTATAGTCTAGTGGTTTGCTAAGTTAGTGGATACATGATTGTGACTTATTAGAATTCTTTAGCCAAAGCTTCCCCAGGATACGATACTCTAGAATACTCATCCTAGGGAAAAGCTACAATGGTAGGTGTTACTGTGCGCTTGCGTAATCCTTCATATTCTTTTAGCACTTAACAAATGCCAACATAGACCTAGTAGCATAGTAAGATAAACAATGAAAGCACTAAAAAGCAACTGGATCTATGATAAGATAAAGCCGAGACCTTTCAATCTAAATTGGGCAAAAAGTGTGTGCAAACATAATTAAATAATAAATAAAAGCATTGCAACACGTGGTAACTTAATGAATTCATTAGATCTTGCCAAAATCTAATGAAGCCGATAACTAGCTCTTAGCCGGACCTTAGCCCACCTGGATGGCTCATGATCGACAAAAGAACCCTCTTGCCCCCGATAGCTTAAATCCGCCTGGACGATACTAAGCGTGAACAAGACTACTTGCAATAATCTAAATCCGCCGACGATACTAGACATGGTGCAAGATTGCCGGTACTACGAAAAGTCGACCAGGTCGATGAATCCTCTCGCAGTGATCGACGACACGACTCGACTCGAAGGGTGGCCGGAGCCAAGACACGAGCCGGGTTTGTTGTATTGATTTGGTAGATCGCTTTTTACGGTTGCCGGGGTCTTATATTTATACCGGGCTTGACGAGTCCTAACTGATTCTGAATAAACGAAACAAAAATATCTAGCTAAGATACATTGTCCTCCAAGTCTTCTCGAGTCGTGAAATTGCACGTGATGTGGGCCCCCGTCTTCGAATATCTTCCTTGATGCTCCACGTTTTGCCGAACATTCTCATGCTCGGCTCCTTCTGACTCAAAGCTTCTAGCCGAATAATAGCGGCTTCCCGAATGCTACAACACCGCTGTCATCTTCTAGCCGAATGACTTCTTACCGAATCATCGTGCACCGCCCATCTCGTCATCCAGGCTCTACCAAATTTTGGTGTTAACGTAAGTCAGCTTGGTGGAGTTTGGAAAGCAGTCCCGGCGCTCTATCTTTGTCGCTCTTGGACACGGGCTCCCTCGCCTTCTTGGAAGTACCCTTCGTAGTTGTTGGGCTCTTGGCCTTCTTTGTATCTTGTACGCTGGAGTTCTTGTTGGGCTTCCCGTGCATCCGAGTCTTCTTTGTATCTTGTAGGAGTTGTTTCCCATGTAACTTGTAATCTTCAAGATGTTGAATAAAGATGCCCTCCCTTTATCCATCTTGCAATTGTTACTTCTTGTATGATTCTCGACCGCCTTCGTGCGGCTTGTTGCGCTTTTGTTCTCTGCTTGCTTTTGAAGTGGTCATCCAGGTTGTTTTCCTCGAGATGACTTGTTGCGATTGCGCCTTTAGAGTTTTTCCTTAGGCTTTCGGCTCTTATCTCCTTCTTGTAGATTCGTGCGAGTTGATTGGAGTCATACTCTATGACATCGTTGTTGTTTAAATCGATGATTCACTTCGCCTTTCTCAGACTTGGCCGTAGATAGTGTTGAAGTCTTGCTTCGAGTCGCCGTGGTTGTTTTTCCTGACTTGTCAGCTTGTCTTCTTGTAGACCCGCTGGAGATATCATAGGATCTTGTCCTTGTGCGCCTTTGGGTTGTTTCTTCCTTGGCGCTCGGCTAGCCTTTGCTCATAGGTCTTGCCGTAGTAGATTGAGTCTTGCTTCGATTGCTTCGAGTTCTTTTTTTTCTCAAGGAATCAGCTTGCCTTTTTTCTAGACTTGGTCGTAGATAGTTGTAGAGGTCTGCTCCATTTTGTCAGTGTCCATATCCTCTGACAAATGACTTCTGTCTTCCTTCTTAGACTTGTCATGATGATTGGAGGCTTGTTCTTGAATTCCAGAGTTGTTCTTTTCTCGGAGTATCAACTTGTCTTTTTCTCGTAGATTAGCTGAACGGTGATGGAGTCTTGCTCCCCCGGGTCTTTAGGGTTGTTTCTTCAAGATCCAAATTCGTCTTTTTTCAGATAGGCCGGGTGATGGTGGAGTCTTGCTCCCGGTCTTTAGAGTTGTTCTTCCGAAGTTTCAACTCGCCTTTTCTCGTAGACTAGCCGATGATGGTGGAGTCTTGCTCCTGGCCTTCGTGAGTTGTTCTTCAAGTTTCATCTCGCCTTTCGTAGACCGGCCGATGATAGTGGAGTCTTGCTCCTGATCTTGAGTTGTTTCTTCCGAAGATTCAGCTCGTCCCTTTATGGACTTATCGATGGTGGTTGGGGCGTCCCCCATTTTGCCAGGGTTGTTTTCCTCTGGCATGTGACTTGTGTCTTCTTCTGAGACTTGTCACGATTATTCGGAGGGTTTCTCCAGGCCGTTTGGTTTCTCCTTTTAGGCCCTCTAGCGTTGTCTTTTCTTAGACATGCTAGTGTAATTTGGTGGAGTCGTGCTCGGAAAGAGTTATTCTAACTCGGGTTGCCGCTTCGGGCTAGGGCTCTCCCATGCTGTCCAAAGGACTATTCACATGACGCCCCTTGTAAGGTTCTCGGTCCCCGGGCGCATTTAAGTGCATCATGGACTCAAGGTCAAGATGGTTGGGTTCCTATTTCATAACACCGCAATCCACCTTGCCTCGGTTTGGGCTGCTCGCTTTCGAGAGACTTGTGTGAGACGATGGGTTTCTATTTCACAACACTACACCGTTCACGCCCGATTCGAAAGGCCGTCCGCCGTCATTGGACATAGTGGCACTTTTCTCGACCCTCGATGGCCTCTCGCGACCTAGACGGGCCGATCCCAACGCCCTCTTTTCTCAAGAGTCAAAGTTCACGATCTTCCGCTAGGATTTAAGGTGTGGACGCTATTCCGCAGCTAGGGCGTCGCGTGGTTCCACCATTGGAATTTGACCTCCGTTCGTGGTCGGGGTTGCCTTCTTTGGTCGACTTCTTTACGTGAAGCGCCAATTCGGGCTGTTTGTTCTTCTCCCTTGGGAGGCATGCAGCTTTACTCTTGGCGACTTGTCTTGATTGAAGCGCTTGGTAGCCGCGTATTTGGTGACCTTTCCCTTATTGGTTGGTCCAGGGTTCTTCTTAGGCTTGGTCTTCTTCTTGTTGAAGTGTCGAGAGTTGTTTTTATGTTACGCTTCTTCTCTGTTGCCTTGAGTTCCTCTCGATTATGGATAGAACCTTCTCGAGTTGGCTTATGTGCTAGGAGTTTTTCGATTTCTTCTCTTGCATGGACATCGGTTAAGAGGTTCCCCGGTCCTAGTACTCTTTTGACGATGTATGGTCCTTCCCATGGGCTTAGCAATTTGTGCTTGCCTTCCGCCTTTTGATTCCTCTTGAGTACTTGATCTCCCGGGTTGAGGTTTCTTGGGCGTGTGCTCTTGTCATAATGCCTTCTTAGTCCTTGCGGATATCTTGCGTTACGGAGGATTGCATTCGATCCGACTTCTTCTCGCATTTCCGATTTCTAATCTTCTTGTCCTGTTCTCCTTCTCCTTCTTCAAATTGCTAGATTCTTGAGAGCTCCATATGAGGTCCGCCGGTAGAACGGCTTTCCGATCCATAGGTTAGAAGAAGGGTGAGTAGCCCGTTGCTCTGCGATTTGAGTTCTTAGGCCCCGGGCATCGACTTTTGGAAGTTCTTCAATCCATTTTGCTCCGTAGTCTTTGAGTTCTTCATATAGTCTTGGCTTTAGTCCAGCAAGGATGAGTCCGTTTGCTCTTTCGACTTGTCCGTTAGCCTCGAGGATGTGCCACGTAAGCATAGTCTATCCGTATGCCACAATCTTGTGCCCAATCTTCGACTCGCCGCGGAATGGTGATCCGAGGTCGCTGATGATCCCCGCCGGGCATCCCAAATTGTGCATGATCTCTTGATGAACTCGACCGCCTTGGCAAGTTTTTGAATTTTTGAAAGAAATAGCATTGCTCTTTATGGTATTGACTCTCACAAAAATCACTCTTGTTTGAATTTTCCTCTCAAAGCACTCTTGTTTGATTCACTCTCACTCATCCTATTTTGCAAGGTTTTGTGGATCTTTGAATGGAGTGATGCATACGCCTTCTCGCATGTTTTGTCGGGTCAAGCTCGGATCGTTGGAAAGAGGTGCCATACCCTTTAGATCGAAACGTGCAAAAGTGTGTGGGAGAATATTGATGATATATATTTTCTTTGTGGTTACTCCTTGACTCATGATCCTCTTCCCTTCTTTTTGTATGCTTCTAGAGAGATACAAAGCTACTTTTCTTTTCTGTCTTTCTTTTTCTCTTTTTCTTTTTTTTTTTGGAGATGTGGGCTCTACCCGCCCCCTCGGACACGTGTCCATTTTTCATCTCTTATTCTTTTTCTTTTTTTTCTCGCAGCCTGTATCTTTCTCTCTCGCATTTTTCTTGATAACAGGAGATGATCATGGTATAAAGAATGGAGTATTTATTTGGTGGATGGTACGATGCATGTTGTGCGCAATTCTCATTGTGAGAACCGGCGTGTATATGTGGGTGTACGTGTTTTCCGATCTTGGGGGTATGAGCCTCTCTCAACGCTGATCAACGGAGACCCGACAAAACTCGGTCAAAGAGGGAAGTAGCTATAGTGGATAATCATGTCATTATTCAGGGCTTTGGTAGGATTTGGCTAAGTCAAACCATGAGCATGCTTTATTTTAAATTTTCAAGATAAAACCAAGTCTTGTTGCAAAAGAGAGCAAGCGTCAAGTCATTCTACCATATCACAAAGATCAATTATTTAGATAAGCATGGGGTCCCTAATGGATAGTTGCTCAACAAAAGTCCGTTTTCGCGAGGAATAAAATGTATGCATGCCATATATCAATTGGTAGAAATAGAGATGGAGTTTTGTTAACTTGGTTCAGGTTTTAGCACTTAAAGAAGAGTCACAAGTCAAAATTTAATTTTAATAATAAATCGCGTACCTTTGACTTGTGAGCCTCCCCACAGTTGTTTTTTAACCTATTTTTAATTTTCTTTTGCACAAGGACAAAAAACAAGTGGAGACATATACAATAATATCATAACAAAACTTTATTGAATTTATAAATAATTCAAATCAAGCACACTTTTGAAGGAATTAAAATGATTGAAAGGGAAATACCGAAAATTAAACTAGTGTGCGCCTAATTATTGTAACATCCCAGATGTTAATATATAATTAAAATGTGAATCATGCATCATAAGCATTGCAGAGCATGCATGTCTGAATAACCTCATATGCATTAAGTAAAATAAGTTTATTTAATTAGCAATTGTTTGAGCTCGGGGTTAGAGTGATTTTATTTTGATCACCTGTTTTTGATCCTAAGTGTGTGGATGGATGTTTGTTTTTATATATATTAATGGTTGGTTTGAAATTCTACCAAATTCTTCTTTGATTTGAATTTTGAAAACCCTAATTTCAAAAAGCCCTTTTTACCCTTTTTTTGATTATTCAAAATCTAAGCCAAATTTGACAAAACTTCCAAAAGATGGTTTGTAGATCTTTTCTTGATGTACAAAAGAGGTGTAAAAAGTTTTTCAAGTTTTTATATGAAATTTAAAGTAATTTTGTATTCAATTTCAAATCTATTTTGGCCAATTTCAAAAAGTCACATTTGGAGGCTGATTTTCAAAATGTTTATTTTATGAGATGTGTAGAGTTCGAAAAGTTGAGAAATTTTTGTTCTTGGAGATTTTCAACTTCTATTCAATTTTTGGGAGATTTTTGAAGAAGAAGAAAGGAAGATGAACTAGTACACTAGAGAAACAGCCGTAGCTGCACCTGCACCTACGTGTTTGCTTGCTTGCCTGCTCACTGTCGATGTTCCTGACCATCGCATCACTTCCAGGCAATTCTTTGCCACCTCCTGCTTCGCCGTTTTCGCCGCTGCCTCACGCATGGGCACGTAGCTGCTCGCGTGGCCAAGCCAAAGCAGGAGCTGGACGCCCTGAAGCCGCGCGTGCCGTCCTTAAGTTGCCAAGCCGGCCGCCGTGCCATTCTTTTCATCCACCGTCGCTAAGCATCACCAGTCCACCGGCGAATTAGTCGCCTTTGTGCTGCCACCGCCCAATTCCACTCCACCGTAGCTTTGACATGTTCTTGCGAACTTCGCTGACCCGCTAGCTAGCCTTGTCCCTCGTCGTCGCAATCGCCCTCATCGTCGGTTCCTGTCATGGTCAAGTTGCCATGGCCGCCGTGGCCCACCTCGATGTGGTCAGCCCTCTGTGGCACACCCCAGGGCGCGCCGGAACGCGAGCCTTGCCGCCGGTTCGTGCGCCGCCGCCGCCGCTGTTATCGCCGTCGAACAAGCTCTACTCCGTCCCTCGCCGCAACCAGCGTGAGAACCAGAGTCTAGGTGAGCTCCTGGTCATGACCGTGTCTTCGTTTGTCGATTCGTGCACCGTGAGTCGCCGGAACGTGCGCCGCCGACGAAGCTCGGCGTTGCTGCGCCCGCCGCGCAAGGTCACGCCCTGCCTAAGGCTGTTTTGGGGCCGATTAGTTAGGGGCTTGTGGTCATCTAGAGGTGCCGACGTAGTTGGGATGCTCGCCGCCCGGGTAGAGCTCGGGGAGCTCGTCCGTGGGTCGCCGCACCGCCGGGCCGCCATGTCCATCGGGCGATGGTGCCGCAGTACCTCCTAGTGCGGGGTTTGGGGGTCGGTGATGCAGGATGAAGAGGGGAACAAGATGGGGAGGTCCGGTCCGCCGGGCGAGGTCGCCGACGAGGAAACGCCGGGCCAAAGCCGGCGCCGCCCGCAGTCGGCTGGCGTCCCCGATCCCGACCAACGGACCCCACGCCGGGCGCGGGAGCTGGGCCGGCCTGCCGCGTTTTAATGAGAGCCAGGCCAGATTCGCCCGGAGGCTAGTTTCTTTTTTTTAAATTGTTTTGCGATTTTCTTTACAAATGAATAGTGCTGTTTGTTTCAAAATTCATAGAAATTCGAAAATAGCTTCAAACTTTCAAAACTTTTTGTAGGACCTTTCTATGAGTATGTTTATCCACTAAAATTGTGAAACTTGAGTTTTGAGTAGTTCTTGCACGTTTTAAAAAATACATTCTCTTAATTGAAAAATGCATCTTCCATGATTTTTATGAAATAAAATATTTATTCAAAAAATCATGAAAATTTATGTGGTGCTGTTTTTATGCTATGACCTCCTTGTATAAAAAGTTTGGAGCCATTTTGAGATGTTTAATTTATTTATTATGTTATGAATTATTTGTTTTATTAGAAAAAGTATGTGTATAGGGTAGAATGACTTAGGCTTTGTGTGATCTTTTGGGGTTGCTTTGTGAATCTTGGATCATACCACATCAAATGGTCCTTGAAAACTCCTTTAGAGATAGAAGTAAGTTCAACAAGTTGGTTTTGTTGGGTTGCAACTTTATCGTGAAGGAAAGTTGTACTCAAATCGCTTATCGTTTCATGTATTCATCAAGCATCATGTTTACCATTCCATCATGCTAAAGCATGCATCATCATCTACGTGTAGAGCATACGAGAGTGAGACGAATCGTGTGGATAAAGCTTTGGAGAAGGTGTTGATATGGTTCATGATGGTCGAGCTTCAGGAAGATCCATCCACCGCTGGTGTCGATGTCAAGTATGACTCGGGTGATCTCGTGAAGGAATCGACTTTCCCCGCAACACGTGGCAAGCCCCGTGCATAAACCTTCTATGTTTTGAAAATCTTTATTACACCTTAAGTCTAGTGTAATGTGCATTAAGTTGATAGGCGTTGGTCGATACCGTTCTTTTGCATGACTACCTTGATCTACGCTTATTCCGATGTTAACCCACTAGTAGGTGTAAGTCGATCTCTTATGCTTAGAATGCTTAGACTTCGGTAGAAGTCGAGTGATGGGTTCATCATTCGCGAGATATAGGTTTACCGTTGTTCCTCCACCCTGTTGGTGGACATAACTATGTTTTATATGAGACCTGGACGGGACGTAAGTGATAAGCCGGCGGGATTTCATAGTTGTGCTTGTCCCGCCCGGTGTCGATTAAGGACCGTCCGCTGTTTGGCGGAAAGATCGGGACCGTTGAACGCAAGTTGCGCCCGAGGCCTTTTTGGCGAGGGCACGGCCGCCCAAGCGCCACCCCAGTCGGGCCGAAACTAACTAGTCACATGCCCCAATGAATGGGAAAAGGGTAAGCCCGATCTTGGGGGTGTGCCAAATCGGGAATGGCAACCACGCACTGGGAGTGGAGAGATGGCGGGAGTACAAGATACCCTCAGTGGGTTAAAGTCCCAGGTTGGAGGTGTACCGTATTCTCGGTGGCGCAGCCTCGTTCCCATTTTGGACGAACCAAGATATGGTTGATATATGCAAGCTTAAGTGCTACATATGTCGTGTGGTTAGGATCCCCTTTGGGTTTTTGAATCGATTCGCGGATCGCCGTTGCTTCTCGGATATGGAGACCCGTTCTGCTCACCATTCATCGTAGATAACAATATAACCCGTGTTTATGGAAAAGAGAAGGAAGGAAAGAGTACGAGATATGATGTTTAAAGAAGTGTTTGACTTAGAGCAGGTGCAAAGTGGATACTTGTGGTAATAACTTAATTTGATGCTAAAACATTAAAAGTAAGGATTAACTTTTAGTAAACTTTTTTCTCAAGCAAAACTCCCCTTTTCTAACCTTACTTCCCTTAAGCCAAAGATATCCTTGAAGTCTTTTCTTTTTTTTGTCGGTAAGTCTTATGGAGTACATTGTGTACTCGGGGTTTGTTAACCCTTGTTGCGTGTGCTTGACTCGTCTTTGCTATCGTGGTTATGTCGGTGGGCTCGACATGATCCGGTTATCCCCTATAGTTCTACTCTACTTCTATAACTAAGTTAAGTTTACTCAAATGTAACTTATTCATATTTTGTAAAATTAATATTATTATTTCTTCCGTACTCTAATCTATATTTTTGTAACAAATGTTGTAATGTTGTAGCTACTCCTTTGTTGATCCTGGTATGAGTTGTAATCGAGGTTTTACATGACACCCGACAGGCTTCTTAAGTTATTGGGTGCATCCGTATACCCGCCGAGGGTCTTTGGGACAATGACAAAAGTGTGTGGGCCCAGTAATTAGGAGGTTCTCACACAATTTGGTATCGAGCTCATACTTAGGATCAGCTACAACATTACTTTTGAAAAACTTCAAAATGATTTTGTAATCTAAAAGTTTTTGAAAGTAACAACTTAAAAATAATCTTCTATCTTTCCTTATGCTTGCCGGAAGGCTTTGAGAAGATGTTCTCGATGACTCAAGTAAAAGGATTCGAGAAGTTTTCATCTCTTCTTGTGAAGAACAATTAAAGAGTCGAAGTTTTCATCTCTTCTTGTGAAGAACAATTAAAGAGTTGAATATCGTCGACAAAGTTCTACTAAGAGCCATTTCACCATTATGCCAAGATCTTCGTGAGAAGATAGTATATAAAGTAAAGCCCTATAACCTACTAACATCTAACATGATGAAGGCAGAGTACTCCTAACGTTGTGAAGTCGTATAGGACGAGCATATCATACATGACATGATAATATGAAGATGTTTACAGTTCTCTCCTTATATTCCGAGAACAGCTATGGTCCCTTGTAGTTGTTCCATTGATGAATCTTGTCCTATACCAGGTTTTTTCTTAATCAACTCGAAAATCTTTTATTCCATAAGTTTCGATCTTTGGAGATTTATGGAATATACATATACCTTAAGATACACCATTACCATAAAATCCAAACTTGGTATAAATCCTTGATTCTTTTGTTTAGTATGTGTCACACCATGATTCTTTTCAACCCCGACACATGATACCTCCTTGACGCCATGTGACGACGAATACCTTGCTCGAATATCACTTTGATTGAGTCCTCGCAGTATCATGACCTATGACTTGGAAACATCATCAAAACCTGGGGTCGCCTCGGTGGTGTTACTCCGGGGCATTCACCGTTATCCAAGTATATCATCGTGATCCCTTACAGTCCACAATCAAAGTGCTTTTGCTTTTAAACGCCTCATCGGGAAATTTTGACCTTCCTAAATTCCTTGTTATTATAACCAAAATTTGATCTTGGTTATATGTTGGCATTGTAATACAAGAGTTACTACAGTTGTGCACTATTGTGGTGGCCATGATCTGTGACCACGGTGCCGCGACGTAACCTAGGGTTTCATGTGTGATCCGGACACACCGATTCTGGCGCCGCCACAGTATCGAGGTCTATGGTCATGATCCATTCTAGTCCACGACTCATGTGCTCTCTTTCATCTTGAATTTATTTGAGAAAACCCATATTCATGCCTTACGCCAATTTTCCAAAATCCCTTGTTGTTGTAACCATCTTTTCATTTCGGTTGCAATCTTTGAATCAATCCTTGTTATCTTATAAATTCCTTCCAAATCGTTGTGTCGACACTTTTCCTTACCCGTTATTTGCCCCCACGGGTTTTGTCTCTGAAAATCTCGACGAGATTTCTTTAAGGGGAATGATTGTAACATCCCGGATGTTAATATATAATTAAAATGTGAATCATGCATCATAAGCATTGCAGAGCATGCATGTCTGAATAACCTCATATGCATTAAGTAAAATAAGTTTATTTAATTAGCAATTGTTTGAGCTCGGGGGTTAGAGTGATTTTATTTTGATCACCTGATTTTGATCCTAAGTGTGTGGATGGATGTTTGTTTTTATATATATTAATGGTTGGTTTGAAATTCTACCAAATTCTTCTTTGATTTGAATTTTGAAAACCCTAATTTCAAAAGCCCTTTTTACCCCTTTTTGATTATTCAAAATCTAAGCCAAATTTGACAAAACTTCCAAAAGATGGTTTGTAGATCTTTTCTTGATGTACAAAAGAGGTGTAAAAGTTTTTCAAGTTTTTATATAAAATTTAAAGTAATTTTGTATTCAATTTCAAATCTATTTTGGCCAATTTCAAAAAGTCACATTTGGAGGCTGATTTTCAAAATGTTTATTTTATGAGATGTGTAGAGTTCGAAAAGTTGAGAAATTTTGTTCTTGGAGATTTTCAACTTCTATTCAATTTTTGGGAGATTTTTGAAGAAGAAGAAAGGAAGATGAACTAGTACACTAGAGAAACAGCCGTAGCTGCACCTGCACCTACGTGTTTGCTTGCTTGCCTGCTCACCGTCGATGTTCCTGACCATCGCATCACTTCCAGGCAATTCTTTGCCACCTCCTGCTTCGCCGTTTTCGCCGCTGCCTCACGCATGGGCACGTAGCTGCTTGCGTGGCCAAGCCAAAGCAGGAGCTGGACGCCCTGAAGCCGCGCGTGCCGTCCTTAAGTTGCCAAGCCGGCCGCCGTGCCATTCTTTTCATCCACCGTCGCTAAGCACCACCAGTCCACCGGCGAATTAGTCGCCTTTGTGCTGCCACCGCCCAATTCCACTCCACCGTAGCTTTGACATGTTCTTGCGAACTTCGCTGACCCGCTAGCTAGCCTTGTCCCTCGTCGTCGCAATCGCCCTCATCGTCGGTTCCCGTCATGGTCAAGTTGCCATGGCCGCCGTGGCCACCTCGATGTGGTCAGCCCTCTGTGGCACACCCCAGGGCGCGCCGAACGCGAGCCTTGCCACCGGTTCGTGCCGCCGTCGCCGCTGTTATCGCCCGTCGAACAAGCTCTACTCCGTCCCCGTCGCAACCAGCGTGAGAACCAGAGTCTAGGTGAGCTCCTGGTCATGACCGTGTCTTCGTTTTGTCGATTCGTGCACCGTAGTCGCCGAACGCAGCGCGCCGGCGACGAGCTCGGCGTTGCTGCGCCCGCCCACGCCCCAGCGCAAGGTCGCGCCCTGCCTAAGGCTGTTTTGGGCCGATTAGTTAGGGGCTTGTGGTCATCTAGAGGTGCTGGCGTAGTTGGGATGCTCGCCGCCGCCCGGGTAAGAGCTCGGGGAGCTCGTCCGGTGGGTCGCCGCACCGCCGGGCCGCCATGTCCATCGGCGATGGTGCTGCAGTACCTCCAAGTGCGGGGTTTGGGGGTCGGTGATGCGGGATGAAGAGGGAACAAGATGGGAGGTCCGGTCGCCGGGCGGTCGTCGCCGCCGACGCCGGAAAAAGCCGGGCGCCCGCCCGCGGTCGGCCCGCGGGCGTCCCGATCCCGACCAACGGACCCCTGCCTCGTCAGCTGGCGGGGAGCTGGGCCGGCCTGCCGCGTTTTGGGCCGAGCCAGGCCAGATTCGGCCCGTAGGCTAGTTTCTTTTTTTTAAATTGTTTTGCGATTTTCTTTACAAATGAATAGTGCCGTTTGTTTCAAAATTCATAGAAATTGAAATAGCTTCAAACTTTCAAACTTTTTGTAGGACCTTTCTATGAGTATGTTTATCCACTAAAATTGTGAAACTTGAGTTTTGAGTAGTTCTTGCACGTTTTAAAAATACATTCTTTAATTGAAAAATGCATCTTCCATGATTTTTATGAAATAAAATATTTATTCAAAAAATCATGAAAATTTATGTGGTGCTGTTTTATGCTATGACCTCCTTGTATAAAAAGTTTGGAGCCATTTTGAGATGTTTAATTTATTTATTATGTTATGAATTATTTGTTTTATTAGAAAAAAAGTAAGTGTATAGGGTAGAATGACTTAGGCTTTGTGTGATCTTTGGGGGTTGCTTTGTGAATCTTGGATCATACCACATCAAATGGTCCTTGAGAACTCCTTTAGAGATAGAAGTAAGTTCAACAAGTTGGTTTTGTTGGGTTGCAACTTTATCGTGAAGGAAAGTTGTACTCAAATCGCTTATCGTTTCATGTATTCATCAAGCATCATGTTTACCATTCCATCATGCTAAAGCATGCATCATCATCTACGTGTAGAGCATACGAGAGTGAGACGAATCGTGTGGATAAAGCTTTGGAGAAGGTGTTGATATGGTTCATGATGGTCGAGCTTCGAGGAAGATCCATCCACCGCTGGTGTCGATGTCAAGTATGACTCGGGTGATCTCGTTAAGAATCGACTTTCCCCGCAACACGTGCAAGCCCCTGCATAAACCTTCTATGTTTTGAAAATCTTTATTACACCTTAAGTCTAGTGTAATGTGCATTAAGTTGATAGGCGTTGGTCGATACCGTTGTTTGCATGACTACCTTGATCTACGCTATTCCGGATGTTAACCCACTAGTAGGTGTAAGTCGATCTCTTATGCTTAGAATGCTTAGACTTCGGTAGAAGTTGAGTGATGGGTTCATCATTCGCGAGATATAGGTTTACCGTTGTTCCTCCACCCTGTTGGTGGACATAACTATGTTTTATATGAGACCGGACGGGACGTAAGTGATAAGCCGGCAGGATTTCATAGTTGTGCTTGTCCCGTCTGTGTCGATTAAGGACCGGCCCGTTGTTTGGCCGTAAAGATCGGACCGTTGGACGCAAGTTGCGCCCGAGGCCTTTTGGGCGAGGGCACGGCTGCCTGGGCGTCACCCCGTGTCGGTCGAAACTAACTAGTCACATGCCCCAATGAATGGGAAAAGGGTAAGCCTGATCTTGGGGTGTGCCAAATCGAAATGGCAACCACGCACCGGGAGTGGAGAGATGGTGGGAGTACAAGATACCCCTCGGTGGGTTAAAGTCCCAAAGTTGGAGGTGTATCTTGATTCTCGGGTGGCGCAGCCTCGCTCCCGCTTTGGACGAACCAAGATATGGTTGATATATGCAAGCTTAAGTGCTACATATGTCGTGGTGGTTAGGGATCCCTACCTTGGGTTTTGAATCGATTCGCGGATCGCCGTTGCTTCGGATATGGAGACCCGTTCGCTCACCATTCATCGTAGATAACAATATAACCTGGTGTTTATGGAAAAGAGAAGGAAGGAAAGAGTACGAGATAAGATGTTTAAAGAAGTGTTTGACTTAGAGCAGGTGCAAAGTGGATACCGGTAATAACTTAATTTGATGCTAAAACATTGAAAGTAAGGATTAACTTTTAGTAAACTTTTTTCTCGCAAAACTCCCCTTTTTCTAACCTTACTTCCCTTAAGCCAAAGATATCCTTGAAGTCTTTTCTTTTTGCTCGGGTAAGTCTTGCGGAGTACATTGTGTACTCGGGGTTTGTTAACCCTTGTTGCAGTGTGCTGACTCGTCTTCGCTATCGTGGTTATGTCTGGTGGGCTCGACATGATCTCAGTTATCCCCTATAGTTCTACTCTACTTCTATAACTAAGTTAAGTTTACTCAAATGTAACTTATTCACATTTTGTAAAATTAATATTATTATTTCTTCCGTACTCGATCTATATTTTTGTAACAAATGTTGTAATGTTGTAGCTACTCCTTTGTTGATCCCGGTATGAGTTGTAATCGGGGTTTTCGATGACACCGACAAAGCTTCTTAAGTTATTGGGTGCATCCGTATACCGCCGAGGTCTTTGGGACAATGACAAAAGCGTGTGGGCCCAGTAATTAGGAGGTTCCATCACAATTATTGATAGAGGTAGAGCACTTAAGCGGGCTTCCGTAGGGCGTGTTCTCATTAGCGGCTCTAGCGACCCTAGCCCGCCTTAGTTTTGAAGTTGAGGCGAAAAGAGTCTAGTTCTTTCCCCGATTTCAAAGATTCTCTAAGTCCGCCCCTTCTACCTCTGCGGTTAAGGTCTTCACTAGCCTGTTTAGAGAATTAACTCTAGCGTTTAAGGTTGCTAGCGAAGGGACCTTAGGAACCGTGCTACCCCAAATGTACAGTGATGGAGTACCCCTCGAACGGCTCTCGAAACGTTGGGAGCCTTCCTAGGTGTAGCACGGGTACCCTCATAGGGCCCTCACTACTTGAGCGACTTTCAACAACATTTCGGGCCTTTCTAGGATTCACCCGAGGGATATGAAGTGGGGCACTTGGAGAAGTCGCCGGAGTAGGAGTTGGCTTCTTCATAAGCCCCTTCCCACGTCCTCCCCTGTGGGCATGTCGACACCGACAACGGTGTACGGGTAGTCTGTAGTCGGAGGTATGGAAGGAGGACGTCTCGGTCAATGTGGTATGGACGTCACCGCCGGGCTCCTTCCTCTTGATGCCTAGGGTGCCCACCGTAAGACGAGGTGGGCTCAAGGATACTCTTTTGCGTGTCATGGATCCGCCTGTGGACACATAGTCGCTTCCCTCCACTAGATGAGTGGCGTGGGGGAGGGAGCACGGCAAGAGGGGCGACAGAGAGGACGGTTCAACCTTGTCACTAGGGAAGATCAAGTCATCCTCGTTGAGGGTGCACAGTGAGCGAGCAGAATTGTAGAGAGTGAGGGCATGGCTCGCCATTGCAGCTGTTCTTGGCTTAGGAGAAGAAGATTTGAGAAGAGGAGAAGAGCAAGAAGGAGTGGTGTGAAGAATGGAGAGGAGGAGGGTGGATTTTATAGGACAAATTCTCCTCTCCGGGTTTGGCGGTGTCGAAATTTGGCGGAGTACACCTTACTACCGTGGAGTGTGAGAAAGAAGAAGGTCATGGCCAAAAATCCCGTGCCCAAGGGGGCCAGCCAGGTGCTGGGCGCACCGAAAGCGCGCGCAAGACCACCTAGGTGTCCCCCCGGTCGGGTTTTCGGCCACATCCGCTTCCTTTTCTCAAAAAGTTTTGAATCGGTGTTTGCCGCTAGAGAAACGCTTTCCTTTCTTGCTGATCTCTAATTGATCCTCTAATTCAAATTTTGAAAATAGTTTATGCTTTGATTAATTTAGAAGGTAAATATTCTTTTGAAGAAATTGACCAAAGATGCTTTTAGTGAGGGCAAAGAAGTAAAAAGAAAATAAAAGCTTTATTTAAAAAAATAAAGTGATAGCAAAATATATAGATAACTTTTATATTTTATTATTACCATTTTTTTAGTTGTAACAATTTTAATTGTAAATATATATATATATATTTTATATATGCTGATCAACACAAATTAATTTTCAAAGCATAAATCTATTCTATCGAGCTCTTGGTTAAGATCGATCATCGCTCAAGAAAAGCTTAAGGCGTTGGACCGCTTTACCTTTTGTATCTCACCGCGCCATCTTGATTGTGATCGCGCCATGTGGCGATGTGTTGATGACGGTGTATGGTCCTTTCCATTTGCTTCTCGCCTTCCCTTCGCCGAATAGTTTAACCCGGAATTGAATAGGAGTACTTTGTCACCGTGGTGAATTCTTTGATCTTGATGCTACCGATCATGCCATCTTTTTGTGCGCTCTTTGTAGAGCTTTTGCGCTGTGGTACGCCTTTTCTCGCCATTCTTCTAGTTCGTAGATTTGTCTCGGCGGTTCTTCCCAAATGAGTCCGACATCCATATTCCACTTCTTGATGGCCCAATGAGCTCGATGCTCCAACTCAACCGTAAATGGCGTGTTTTGCCATAGACCACCGATAAGGTGACATGCCGATGGGGGCTTTGTAAGTCGTCCGATATGCCCGTGAGAGCATCGGGTAGCTTGTTTTTCCAACCCTTCCCCATCTCGTTGACCGCCTTCCTCGCAGGATGTTTTTGATTTGTTTATTGAGGTTTTGGCTTGCCCGCCGGTTTGCGGATGATAGGGGGTAAAGCAATATTGTGCGGAGTGCCAAGCTCCTTCAAGAATGCCTTGAATGATTTGTCCTTGAAATGCGATCCTCCACACGATCACCATGCGTGGCATTCAAACGGGGAAGATGATTTCATGGAACATCTTGCGTGCGTGCTTGCCATCGCCAGCTACGCATGGTAGTGCCTCTACCCACTTCGACACGTAGCCTACCGCCACCGGGATGTACTCGCAATCATGGGACTTCGAATGGCCCCATGTAGTCAATGCCCCACACATCAAATATTTCTATTTGAAGGTTGTAGTGTAGGGGGCATTGCATCACGAGCCGTGATGTTCCCCGCCTTCCGCGCTTGTAGCATCTTCTCGATGAACTCTTTCGTGTCGCCCTACATCGCCGGCCGTAAGAATCCGCGATCGCCAAATTTTGGCTTGTGTGCGGAATACTCCTGTGATGCCCTGGCGTAGGGAGATGCATGACATTTTTCAATGATCCGCATTCCTTCTTCCCTTGGTACGCATCTTCTCGCCAAGCCGCCCGCACACACCCCCCAGATGATATGGGTCGTCCCATAGGTGCCGCCGCTCTCCATTTGGAGCTTCCGCTTGTTCTCCCTGTGTGGTACATAACCTCGCAACCATGTAATTCACAATGTTTGCGTACCATGGGTTGATATCCGACACCTTGAGTAGCATGTCGTCGCTGCAGTAGTCGTTGATTGGCAATTCCTGCATGTTAGTTACCTCGCATATCACGACAAATGATCCGCAAATCGTATTTTCTACTCCCTTTTTTATCCTTTATCTCTATGTCGAATTCTTGGAGTAGGAGAATCCAAAGGATCAAGCGAGGTTTCGCATCCTTTTTGGTAAGAAGATACTTAAGGGCGGCATGGTCTGTGTAGATGATTATTTTGTGCCCACTAAGTAGGATCGAAACTTCGATAGCGAAGACTACCGCCAGAGCTCTTTTTCTGTTGTAGCATAATTAAGCCGGGCTCTGTCCGAGTCTTGCTAGCATATGCGATGGCATGTCGCTTTTTGTCCTTGGTTTGGCCTAAGATCGCACCAACAAAGATAGTCGCTAGCATGCCACATGATTTCAAATGGCAACGACCAATCCGGGGTTGATGATCGGAGCCGAGATGAGTGCTTTCTTTAGGGTTTCAAAGCGCCGCAAGCACTCATCCGTGAAGTTAAAGGGTACATCCTTGGCTAGCAGGTCGTAAAAGGGTCTAGCGATTTGTGAAAAATCTTTTATAAATCTTCAGAAAACCCTCGTGACCTAGAAACTACGGATCCCTTTAACATTCACCGGGGTGGTAGCTTTTCAATAACGCCTATTTTGGCTTTGTCTACCTCTATCCCCTCTTGGACACAAGGTGCCCAAGAATGATGCCTTCTCGACCATAAAGTGGCACTTTTCCCGCTTAAGCACCGTGTCCTTTTCTTGGCATCGCGCAAGACCCGGTCTAGGTTCTTCGCACAACTTTCAAAAGTCTTACCATAGACGGAGAAATCATCCATGAAGACCTCCATGATTTCTTCGATCATGTCCGAGAAGATAGACATCATGCACCGCTGAAAAAAGAAGTGTGCATTACACGACCCAAAATGACATTCTACAAAGAGGGCATAGGTTCCGTATGGGCATGTGAACGTGGTCTTGCTCGTCATCGTGGTGGATCGGATCCGGTGGTAGCCGAATACCCGTCAAGGAAATGTAAGAAAGAATGTTTGGCTAACCGCTCCAACATTTCATCAATAAAGGGCAGCGGGAAGTGATCTTTCTTTGTTGCCTTGTTAAGTTTTCTATAATCAATACACATTCTCCACCCCGTGACTTGTCTTTTGAATGAGTTCGCTTTTAGCGTTCTCAACGATCGCCATTCCTCCCTTTTAGGGACCACTTGACTGGGCTAACCCAATCACTGTGGTGGTACGGGATAGATAATCCCGCTACGTGAAGAAGCTTGAGAACTTCCTTCTTCATGACTTCACGCATCGCATTATTGAGCCCCGCTACCGGGTTCGCATGATGGGGTAATTTGGCAGGGGTCAATAGGAATGCGATGTGTGCATAGTGTCGGGCTTACCCCTTTTAGATCTTGAAGGGAATACCCGAAGACCGATCTGTGTTTCTCTAAGACGGCTATTAGTCGGGTAGTTTCCCCTCGTCACTAAGCTTATCGCTATGATGACAAAAGCTTGTGAATCGCCGTTTAGGAAGACATAGCGTAGGCCCTGGGGGTAGGGGTTTAAGCTCAACTGAGGCCGAAGTTAGCTCTTCCTCTTTGGGAAGTTCTATGAGTCCCCGAATCGCCCTCTTCTTCAATGAAGAATTGGGCGCCTTTTTCTAGGTCCATTTTCGAGTTCTCATATAGCATAATTCCCATGACCTCCTCGGGCGTCGTCGTACTCAAGGAAGGGTTCTCATATCGAAGTTTTAGCTCAAGTAACTGGGATAGAAAAACTTTTCTTCCCGAGTTTGACATCTAAATCCCCTGATGTTGATATATCGAGAATCTTCTCCAAGGGATGCCCGATCGATGTCAAAGTCTTGGATATCAAAAATATGAAAGTCCGTAGACAACTTGACATCCTTGTGTTGGAAGATTTGTTCATGTATAACCTCACAGCTTTTAATGGTGGTACGTGGTGCTATGCGCAAGGTCCGTGTTGTGGGGGTCCTAACAGCTTCCTTGTCACAAGCTTGTGCAAAGGTTTTGGACATTATGTTTATCCCCACAAAGAGGGTTATACATGACTTCCACCAAGTTTCCCTCGATATTTGCAATGGATTGGTGTAGAGGGGCCACTTATTCGAATTTCTTCGAAAGAAGGTCCTTCCTCTCGCAACCATTCCGTGGTCATTATAGTCTGTTAGCTCCTTAATAGACTCACGGAGAAAGAATTTATCCAGGGGTTGTTCAGTAATAGCCGGGACAGTGGTTTTCTTCCATTGTTCGTACTTCAAGGTGTCACCGAATTGATCGGTAAAGTCATCCTCGAAGAACGGGAGATCCGTGCATGCGGTCTCCTTGTGTTCTCGATTCGTGTGAGGGTCTCTCTATAGGTTTAACGGGTTCGGCTTTAGCCGAAGAGAGTTCCTCCGGTTTTCGCTTGGGTTCTACTCGGATGGGTTCTAGCGGAGGAGTATTCTCAAGAATACGGTTTAGGAGAGCTTCTCCTTCCGCGTGGTTTTATGTGCAAATGACCCTCCCCAGGCAGCCTAAATCAAGCGGCAGGCGGGGTTGCCCGCCCAAATCCTAGCCGTAAATGCTTTGTAAAAGCACGTGGTTTTGGTATGGACAGTGTCCGGCCGGATCGTGTAAGCGTGGTAAACCGGTCCCAGTGCTGCACCTAAGGTTTCACCCTCTATTTGTCGGAAGTTGAGTATCTCTTGTCGTAGGGTCTGCGATTCGGATATAGGGTAGAACGCTACACGTAACTGCTTTCGCGGCTTCTTCCCATTTTCCGCTTACCACCCTACGTTATGGGCGTACCATTGAGTCGCCCTCTCGGTGAGAGAGAACGGAAACAACTTCCACCTCGGCGTGTCGTGTGTCATGCCTCGCAATTGTCGGGGCAGCCACAGAGCTGCTCAAACTCCCATAAGTGATGGTAGGGGTTTTCATATTCCGAGCCCCGAAAAGGCTCGGCCCTCAACCATGGCTATAAAGCCGTGGCGGAGCTCATACTCAAGCCGTGATTGGCTTCGCGGATGGGCGTGGTTCTACGAGCTCGCCCTTAGGAGCGGACGAGATTTGTAGGGTAGGTTGCTCCATGAGTAATGGGGGACTGTTTTTGGTATTTTTGTTTTTAAAAAGGATACTACCAAATACACAGTCGACTAGGCTCGAAATATAACTACGACAACCTTCCCCAAGCAATGGCGCTAGAAATGCTTGTTGGTGTTTTCTTAACGCACACGTAGAAATCCGCAAGCGCACGGAAATACCGTTGTAGCACTTCACCCCTAAGGTAAGCGAGGTGGTATCGTATTTTTACACAAGGACGGTCGCGCAGCCAGTTTTTCCGTGTCAATGTCAACCTAAGGCAAGGGTTTGTTTTCTAAGAGTAGCGAGGTATCTATAGGCTAAGTTTTCCGGCAAAGATTTCTAAAGTCTGTTGTCTACTCACTTCGGGCACCGCCCCCGCCCAAAAGTGTAGTCCGGCAATTAGCTCTACGTCACACAAATTTAACGTGGGGGATTTCAAAGGACGGTCAAGGCTTGTCACGACCCCCGCCCGCCTACCCCCTCAACCGTGGATGCTCCGCAAAAGGTAGGTGAACGCTAGTCCAAACACCACGTTTGCACTATTGGTCACAGTTCTTGATGTTGGCCAAGGTTCCCCGGTCAAAGAGTTCCTTCACCAAGAACTAACGCTCTTAACGAGACAATCTACCAATCCCGCAAGTCTACAACAGCTAAGAAATATACGAAGGAAATTAAGTAGTCTGCAAGATAATCACAAGACTCCTTACCAAAGTGTAAGTAGCTTGCAGGGTATTGCCGGGCGGGTACCGACAAGTCCGCACTCCTGCCCTCCTAGGAACCGCGAAACACCGAGGGGCTTAACCCAAGAACTCCGGGTAGAAAGAACAAAGCTTCTTTCTAGCTTTTCCCTCTCTCACTCTCTAGAATTTAGAAGAAGATATAGAAGAAGTAGAAGAAGAAGAACTAATTCTACTCTCTTGCACAAGTGGACTGGTTTCTCTTTGGAATTGTTGTGTAGAGAGGTGAAGGAGGGAGCTATTTATACACAAGGGGAGGGACCTAAGTGCTAAAAACACCAAAACCGACCTAGGAAAACCTTCCAAATCCGCCAAACCGACCATCCAACGTCGGTAGTGTCCGTTTTGGAAGGTAACAAACCGCCTCCCCGGCTGGGCCTCGACCGCCTCGGCCTGGGTGCGGCCGCATTCGTGGTCTGGTGCGCGCACCACCCGCCGGGGCCCGCCTGCTCGCCGCGACTCGGGCCTCCTTACTATGAAAAGTAGTGTGGTGGTCTTGGCCCGGCCTGGTTTTGACGTTTTGTCCCGATTCTTGTTTGGGCTTGCCATTTTGCTTCTTTGGGCCTTTTTCTATTTGTTGGTTTTATTTCTTTTCTTTGTATTTTTTGGCCCAAAGTGGCGGGATGACCCCGAACCCTCTGACGACGGAAACGACCGCGGCGCGCCCGGCGAAGGCGGGGCGTAACGACGTCCGTGCCCTCGGGAGGAACACTCGGCCGCGGCGGCGACGAACGTCATAATCCCTCCGAGCTTGACTCTCGCCCGGCAAGGTACGGCACCGCGACCGGGCGCCGGCCGGCCGGACCAGCGCCCGCACCCTCCAAGTCTTCATCCTCGGTCCGCACGGTCCTCCCCGCGCCTCGGCCCTCGTCATCGAGAGATGTTGACAACCGAGAGTGCTTTCGACGACGACCTCCTCGGATTGGGGACGGACGTCGACCTCGGGCGGGCTCCTTTCGCAAAAGCTCCCGATGACCGGAGTCTCTTCCGAAGCCACCTTCTCCGCCTCCGCCTCCATCGAAGAGCTCGGCTGCGGCCTGAGTCTCAGGCGCCTAGCCACCCCTGATGAGGTCGCCGACCGCGCTCGCCGATCGAGCTCAACACCGCTCTTGCGGCGCGACACCGGGGACCATCCGCCGACGCCACGGGCGGGTCCGGTGCGAAGCCCTCCACTCGACGACGCCGGCGCGGAGGTTAGCGAAAGCGGCCGTGGACAAGCAACCCTTTGAAGGGAAGAGCGCCATCATCTTCGGAGCCTGTCGTGGCACCCGCCATCGCCGACGCCGGAAGCTCGTCGTCCGCTCGCCGCCATCGCTCCCGAGCTCACCAACACCTCGCCCGAGCTCACAGGCAATGAGCTCAACGACGACGGGCATCGCCGAGCTCACCGTCACTGGGCTCGAGCCCGTGCCAGCCGAAGCTTGGCACGTCCGTCCCAGGGCGTTTCGGATACGCCGCCGCCCTCGAACATGGTCGAGGTCAATACATGCGGCCAACCATTGTACTCTACAATGACACAGAGGTGCAGCCTTACCGCGGTAGCTACCCTCTTCTTCTTCTTCGCGCCCCCGCTTGCTTCAGAGCCCCGAGCCGTCCCTTGACCGAAACACCCGGCCTTTGCGTCGGGGCTTGGCGCCGGCGCCGGTTGAGGCCGAGAAGCCGGCGCCGCCCCCGCGATGGCGCTACCGGGAGCAGCGAGCTCGCAGGCCCCGACGAGGTCCCGACCCTTCGCTTGTCGGTGTCGCCGATGTCGAGGGCGCTCCCGTAGCTCGACGCCGAGTTCTACCTCCTCGACCGCCGCCGCCGCCGCCACTGACGAACCCGCCCCTCGTTCCGGACCGGGCCCGCTAGATGTTGGCGAGCGCTGGCACTCGGCCCTCAGGAAGAGGAGGATGGGAGCCGAAGAGCCCACCGCGCCGACCTGTAGAGCTCAAGGTCGTCCAAGACTCGAGACAACGAAAGAACGAACAAGACGGGGGCAACGAGTACTTACCAGCTCCGCGGTCTCGGATTGGGGGGAGGATCCGGGAGCTCCCCTGCAACCTCTCCCCCGTCCTCGTCACCGCTTCATCCACCACTCCACCCGGTCGACGATGAGCCCAGGGGGCGTTCGCCGTCCCCACGAACGGAGCACTCTCCCTCCTTCATCTCCCGGATCTGGAGAGCTCGGTGTGCTCGAAGAGGCACCACGGCCTTGGAGAGCCGTGCCTCGATGATGTGATTCACCGTGAGACCGCGGCGTCCGAGGCGCTTTTATCTTGCCCACCGCCCGTTCCACCTCCTTCTTCCGAGACGTGGTCGTGGCGGTCCCTCGCGCTCCACGGCTTGCTTTCCTGGTGGCGAAGGTGCGGCCGGTGAACCGGGGCAGAGGATGGGCGGGGTCGTTCTGAGATAGAACCACTCCTCCCTCCACCCGGGGTTGGCGGATGGGAAGTCACCTTCGTGGAAGGACTCGCGGACCTTCCTCTCCGCACAACCGGATCATCACACAGGCGATCGGGGCTGGGCCGCCTCCCTTTGCCCGAAACGGTTGAATCTTCACGTAGATGAAGTGCCCGAAGAGCCCTGCTTGGGAGGGATCCCCACCACCCCTCGCAGAGCATGTCAAGATGGAGAGGAGCGATCCGGTTCGCCAAGTGCGGAGCTCGACGCCTCAAGACGAGATGAGGCCTCGGAAGAAATCATCGGCGGCACGCCGAGCCCGCGCCGTGGAAGGCCACGAACGAGACAACGTAGCCCGGCGGTGGGTCAGAGATGCGCGGCGACGCCGGAATAATCCATTCCTCCGCCGCCATCCGTGGGTACGGAGCCCGCCGATGAGGCTGCATCTCTATCGGCTCCTTGGTCGCCGCCGACAAGAGCCGGGAGCCCATCTCGCAGCCTTCGAGGGCGGATCACCGCGAAACAGGGAAGCAAGGGATTGGATCTACGAGCGAGCGGCAATACATTGAATTTCTCTCTCTCTCTACTACGAAAAAGAAGGCGGGAAGTAGGAAGGTGAACCCGCTCCCTATCTCTACCTATTTATAGAAGTCCAAAGACGACGTAGGTGTCGAGGTGAAACCGCCAGAAAGGCCCACCCCGTCATCCATCCACCGCAACGGACGCCCGCGAGATCGACGCGTAGTCAACACCCGGCGTAGACAAAACGGCCGCGCCGGAAAAACGAGCAACGGTAAAAATTCCCAACGGTAAGATCCCAACGGCTATTTTTACACAAGGTGAAAAATCCAAGAGCTCAAGACAATGGTCAAATTGCCGAGCTCTGAAGCGAGCTCAAACACGAGCTCCCCGCCCTCGGGGTTCGAAGGCCAGCTCAGCCTCGAGCCCGAGAGCCGCCCCGAGGCACCACAAGCGGGAGCGCCTTGCAAAAGCGGCATCGACGGCCCACGCCTTGAAGCTCTCGAAAGGGCTCGGGGCTTTGTTCGCACAAGTCCGGCCGCCGAGGGCCACGATCGACTCCGAGCTGACCTCACCGGTGAGGAAGCGCCTCACCCCGAACATCACTCGGGGCTCGAGAACCACGGAGTCGAGCCCTCGTAACTTGAGGTCGGTCCACCAGCGCACCACACCGAACGAGCTCGAGCTCGGGCCTCACCCGCCATCCGGCCGTGCAGCTCACCGAGCACCCGATCTCGGCTAACGAGGCAAGATCGAGCTCGAGCTCACCACCTCGCAAACAATCGCCGCAGGAACGGGTCGATGAGCCCACGGTAATTCTAAAAGCCTCCGCGAGAACCTACCGTTTCTCACGGAGCCTCTGGGGTTACACCCACGGGGTCTTCCAAGACCCACCTTTACAAACATCAATCCTGAAACAAGAGTCCCTCCGCGAGGGAGGCCACCGCACGGATAGCATCCGGGAGAGACCTCCTCTCCCCCAAATGCTCGGGGGCTACCGTGGGGATCGATATTTGGGACACCCGAAAGCAAGCACCCAACTCACGTCAACGAACCAAATCAACTCCGGACCTCGACTACATGGAAAACATAACAAGGCAAGGCATCCCGCCACGGCATAGATACGAGCCTTCGCAACGCACGAGCTCTCCAAGCAAGGGCACTTCTCCGCCTTGCCCGAGCTCCCATACGCGGGCTCTCCGACGAGATCCCCGTTTCCGCTTCGATCAAGCTCTCCCGACAACGAGCTCTCCGGATCCCCACCGCGCTCAACCCCATCCGGAGACCTCTTTTACGCCTCGCCGAGCTCCTACATGACGAACTCTGACGCCCCCGAGAGCTCGACCGCCGCCATCTCAAGGAAGCCGGGGTACAAGAGTTGGTCAACTACTCTCTCGACAAGCTCAACAACTCCCCCGGCGACGCATAGCCACGTGGAGCTGGCCGGACGAGGGGTAGTCGTCGATCACCTCGCCATACCTCGTCGCTCCAACAACTTCGCTACAGTACCACGCGGGCACGCACGGCGTACACCCTCCCATCCACGGTATGGGCACGCCCATGCCGAAGACGATTCCAACTACGATTGGAGACGGGCGACGCCGACCACGCCCAAACCACGATTCCCGCGTACGACGGCGACCAATTCCAACATCCGGAGTGCTTCAGAGCTCGGAGGGAGCTCTCGCCCGTGTAATGAGCTCGTCTGCGAGCTCTTTTCTGCATCTTCCATCCTGTAGGCATGTTTCTGTTTCTTCAAGACCTCAACCCGAGATGAGCTCATGTGTCCCGCCCCTTTGCGACTATAAAAGGGGAGGTCACCCACCGGGTTGAGGCAGGTTCAATCCCCACTTCATAGCACCCACTCACCCATCCACTCGATATTGGCACTTGCCTCAATCACGAGACTTGGGAGCCATCTCCCTCTCTCGCCTAGCTTGTACTAGCCCCTGTATGAGCGTTTGAGCTCTGATAGTGATCACACCGACTAGGGAGCACGATTTGCCCCGAACCAAGATAAATCTTGTGTCATTGTCTCTAGAGCTAGGCCATTGAGCACGATTAGCCGGACATTACTATGACGGTGGTATTAGACCATGACAGATGTGTTTTGAGATATTCAAATCCTTTGTCAAGAGATGCCAAAATGAGTTTGAAACATCCATCAAGAAGATTAGAAGTGATAATGGGAGTGAATTCAAGAACACAAGAATGAATGAGTTGTGTGATGATCTTGAATTGACATCAATTCTCACCAACTTACACTCCTTAATCCAATGGTGTAGTTCAGAGGAAGAATAGAACATTGATTGAAATGGCAAGATCTATGCTTAGTGATTACAATGTTAGCCATTCCTGTTAGGCCGAAGCAATCAACACGGCTTGCTATTGTAGCAACCGCCTCTATTGCCATGGGAATCTTAGGAAGACACCAGATGAGTTGTTGAATGGAAGGAAGCCCAACATTGGTTACTTTAGAGTCTTTGGATGCAAATGCTACATTCTCAAAAAAGGCACGAGATTGGGCAAGTTCAACAAGAAATGTGATGAAGGATTCCTAGTTAGATATTCAACCACAAGCAAGGCCTATAGAGTATGGAACTTGGGTACTGGTCAACTTGAAGAGGTTCATGATGTTGAATTTGATGAAACCCAAGACTCACAATGTGAAGTTGAAAATCATGATGATGTGAGAGGCTCCAATTTGGAAAATGCAATGAGGAACATGGACATTGGTGATATTAGGCCAAGACAAGTTAAAGATGATGATGCTCCAACAAACAACACAATTGTGGGGATTGATACAAGTAAAGCAAACACTAGTGGTTCTCATGATGAAGATCAACAAGCTAGTACACCATCTCATCCTAGTCATCAAGTGCAAGTGATGCAACCTTCAAAGATAGCAAGAGATCATCCTCTAAACCAAATTGTTGGTGACATCAATAGTGAAGTGATAACTAGAGGAAGACTAGCATCCTTTTGTGCACACCATGCCTTTGTGTTACAAGAGAACCAAAGAATATTGAGAAGGCTTTGGAGAAGGAAGATTGGATCAATGCTATGCATGAAGAGTTGAACAACTTCAAGAGGAATGAAGTTTGGGAACTAGTGGAGAGGCCAAAGGACTACAATGTGATTGGAACCAAGTGAGTCTTTGTTGATGTTTGTTAAGAGCTAAAAGAATATAAAGAAATCTGCAAGCGCACAAAACACCATTGTAGCTTTTCCCTAGGAGTATTGTAGAGTATCGTATCCACAGGGAGGCTTTGGGTAAAGAATTCTAATAACTCACAATCATGTATCTACTAACTTAGAAAACCTACTATACTAAAGAGGGGTAAGTGATAAATGATAGATAAATAATACTATGAATCATAAATCATAAAAGTAATCTACGACTAAAAGAATACTATAATAAATGAGTAACTTAACTAATCAAGAGATCAATGGGCGAGACCAAGGTTCCTAAATACTTCTCTATTACTTTGGCTCTAAGATAACTCAAGAATGGATAGATATAGCAATCATACATAAACACTTTGGAGCAATAGTACCTTTCCAACTCTCGAGAAAGACTAGGAAGAAGTAGTTGGGGGAAGGCTGCCAAAAGCTCTACGAACATCAATCCTAACATGGTGGATTACAAAGGCCTTACAGAGATGTCACCCCCCCCCGGCTACCATAACTAACTAGAGGATTGAGCGCAACCTCAGGTAACCTATACTCTAGACACCAAGTCTACACTATCAATTACTACTCTAATTACTTAGCATAACCGAGCACTCAATATGAGCAAAGATCCTATGAAAATGAATAAACACTACACTAAACATACATAAGGAAAGAATAAAAGTAAACAGAGAAAGATAAATATACTAAAGCATAAGTCTTGTAAAGTAAAAGATACAAAGACATACCAAACTCTATAGACTCTCCTAAACCGAGCGCAGCCCACTCTCCTTACTCTTAATTAGATCTAGATCTAATCTACTTCTATTCTTCATGTCTAATCTACTTCTAATCTAATTCTAATTCTCTAATTTTTGAGAGAGAGAGAGGATATCCTTACATTGGGACACCTCTACAATCAATCTGACTGAGAGATAATGAATTAGGGTTTTAGGGGGTACCCCTGCCCTTGCTATATAGGCCGATGGGATGAACTTCAGCCGTTAGATCAAACCGACCTCATTGGACGGCTCATATCAAATGTAGAGACGCAATGGATTAGGACTCCAGAAGCTGAGCTGGATTGAGCTTTGGGCCAGGCTGCGCGGCCAGGGCCTTAGGGCCGCCCGGCCTCCCCCTATGGCCGATGGACCTAGGTCATGGCATGGAGTCCTCTGGTGTGGGGGGATAAACCCCTATCCCCTCACGGGTCACTTTGGGTTAGGCCTCTCGGGCCGGCCCAGGACGGCGGATTGAAGCCCTCGGCGATAGAAGACCGAGATTATCAGAGATTACGGCCTAAACTTGGTCGTCAAGATAGTTTCCTAGTATAGTTCAATCGTAATCACTATACACTTTCCTATTGTAACCGATCAGATAGCTCTTGTCGGACAGATCCGACTGTAACCCCGCGCCTCCCTGACTATATAAGGAGAGCAGGGATCCCTCCCCTGGGGGAGAGATAATTCTCAATCAATACAACTAAGCAGGACGTAGGTTTTACGCCATCAAGGCGGCCGAACCTGGTAAAACCCGTGTGTTTTTGTCCTTCGCCGCTCGCTTAACGCCTCGTTAGCCATCTCGCGCATCCCTAACCGCTCAATCTACTAGCCGGGCATACCCCTCAAAGTAGACTATCGCCCGAAAACCGACGACATCCGTATCTTCTAGAGTCTTCTAATTTGTACTAATGGTTGTAATTCATATCTTTTAATTCTAGACTCCAAATGTGGCAAATGATTTCACTTTGCAAGAAATTTTGGATTTCATGACAAGCCGAATGTGTCATGTAAGGTAAGAATTTGGTCATAAAAAGTATGTTATGATGAAAAAACCATCGTCATAAGGTCGTCATGAATCGACCGTCACATTATGTACCTCATGACGGTTTTATGTACCCTCGTCACAAAAAGTCACTACCTTTTCTCGACGCAACAAATGTACGTGTCACATATTATTATCTTTTATGACAACTACTGGCCATACATTAGTTAGTCAACCGAAAGGTCCTAATGGCTAGAGGGGGTGAATAACCTATTAAAAATTCTACAAACAACACTTGAGCAAACCGCTAGTAATTAAAATGGCAAAGCGTAATAAAGCGGTGCTACAAGTATATCTAGGCAAGCCCCCTATGCAACAAACACTAGGCAACGCTTATGATCTCTAATCACACTCAAGCTACCTATGTCAAGCCTAGGTGAACAAGTTATGCTAGCTAATTCTACCACTAGAGGATAAACAAGGATATGCAACTAAACAAGCTACACATGGTAAACTAGTGAAGTAAAGCAAAGTGAGCTAGAATACAATACCACCGTTGTCGAGTAGAGGTTGTGGCCAATCACCGTATACAATGTGAAATCACCAACGAGCATAATACAAGAGACACGATGATTTTTCACCGAGGTTCACGTGCTTGCATGCACGCTACGTCCCTCGTTGTGGCGATACACCCACTTGATGGTTGCTAAGCTTAATGGCACGGTGCCAAATCCCCAAGTGGGAGCTCAAGCACACCAATCACAAGAGGAGATTCACAAGCCACGAGCAATCCACTAGTGCTCCTTTCGCAAATCTCCCGCGGGGTTAGGAACGACCCCTCACAAGTCCACCGGTGTGGTCTCAAACAAGCTCCAATCGAGCTCAACACCGCCTCAACCTCCAAGCCGCTAGGGAACCAAGCAAATTCCCAAGAGAAACAAAATCCCGCAACTCCTCCAAGGATGAAGTGCCTCTAGATGCAAGCTAACAAGCAAATGCACTTCAATCTCTCTCAATCTCACCCAAGATTCGAAGTTAGGATGAAGAGATGAGTGGAGGGGAGTATCTACAAATGAACCGGCCAACCCACTATTTATAGACCACAAGTCGAAATAGAGCCATTGGTTCAAACTACCCCTAGAAGACGCCTGTGCCGGACGCCCCGAGGTTTCTCTACCGGACGCGCCAGCGCCAATGAAAGGTCCTAATGGCTAGAGGGGGGTGAATAGCCTATTAAAAATTCTACAAACAACACTTAACAAGGCGGTTAATAAATAAGATGGCGAAGCGAATTGAGCGGTGCTACAAGCAAGCTATGCAAGCGACAAGTCCAATATATCAATTCTAATATCTCTAAGTCCACACAAGTGCTAGGTTGCTAGTTTACTCCTAGGTGAGCAAGATAAGCTAACTAAATATATCACTAGGAGCTAAACTACTCTAGTCAACTAAACAACCTAAGCAAGGCTACACAAGTATATCAATGTAGATGCTAGAGAAAGAGCGATCGATATACCGACGTCGACGTGTAGAGGTGGAAGCCAATCACCGTGATCAATATGAAATCTCCAACAAGCAAGAACAGGATTGACACGATGATTTTTCACCGAGGTTCACGTGCTTGCCGGCACACTAGTCCCCGTTGTGGCGATACACTCACTTGACGGTTGCTAAGTTTAATGGCACGGTGCCAAATCCCCAGTGGGAGATCAAGCACACCGATCACAACAGAGGATCCACAAGCCACGAGCAATCCACTAGTGCTCCTTTCGTGAATCTCCCGCGGGGTAAGGAACGACCCCCAAGTTCACCGGTGTGGCCTCGAACAAGCTCCAATCGAGCTCAACACCGCCTCAACCTCCAAGCCGCTAGGGAACCAAGCAAATTCCTAAGAGAAACAAGATCCCGCAGCTCCTCCAAGGATGAAGTGCCTCTAAATGCAAGCAATCAAGCAAATGCACTTCTACCTCTCTCAATCTCACCCAAGAATTGAAGTTAGGATGAAGAGATGAGTGGAGGGGAGTCTCACAAGCTCACAAGTGTGTAGGAGTGTTCAAATGTGCAAGAGAGAGCTCACAAACCCGGCCAACCAAGTATATATAGAGCCCACTCAAAAAGGTAGCCGTTGGGGGTTTCTACGTGTTGATCGGGACTCGCCGACCGGACGCACCAGCCGGTCCTGGCCGAGTGTCCGATCGCAGCCGACCGAAGTCCGGTCACAAGAGACAACGCCCCGCCCATACCGACAACACCGAGCATGCTTCCATTGCATGCGTCCGTTAGCACCGTAAGCATCCGGTCCATGCATCCGGTTGACCATCGAGCATGAACCCAAAAACATGCTCTCTCGAACTTTTGATCGGACCGCCGACCGGCCGCCCGGCCAAAATCGAGTCCGGTCCGAGTCCGGCCGCCGCTCTTTGCGTGTTTCTTCATTTTGTTGTCGCCTTTGCTTCAACCTTGTTTTGCCTCTTGCCGTATGTTGCCAACACGTCAAAGATGATCTCAATATCATGTATGTTAGCATGCCACGATCGATTAGGGCAAGAACGGTTAGTGCTCTCAATTCTAAATGCAATATGCAAGTCAATTGGACCTAGAAGCACTTCACCAAAGGATTAGTCGCGCATCCCCTCTTGATAGTCGGCCATCTATCCTATAATGTGATCACACACTCTATTGTGTCTTGACCACCTAAAGAAAAACCCTATCAAGTTATACCTTGCCTTGATCTCCGGTTCCTTTCAAAACGACACAATGAGCTTGACGATCCATCATGTCCATCATCATCGCCCATGTTCATGATCATCATGCTCCACGTCATCCATGCAATCCTATCTCTTAAGTCACACTTAGAGCAAGGATTAGCACAACAAGTGTGTCATCAATTTCCAAAACCAAACATGAGATTTCGATCTCCCCTTTTTTTGGTAATTGATGACAACCAAATTCACAAAGATATGAAATAAATTCAATTTGAACTTGAATTGCTTGTCCATAGCATTTTGTTCATGAATCAAAGTTTGGAAAAACATTTCAAGGTTCGGTTTGGTAGTATTAGCTCCCCTACATATGTGCTTCCATGTGTTTGGATCAATTTGGCACATATGTATGGATAGAGGTTTTGGGGAGAGATACTATTACCAAAAGAGATGCTAAGGTTTAGAAATTCAGACCTTTGAAGCGTGAAAACCAATCGGAGTCCTTAGCATCTTTGTAACTAGACATTCATCAAAAACTCAACATAGCTCATGAGATCAACACTATAGGCATAAATGTGAGCTATGTCTAGATACATCCAATGCATGCTAGTTGGTCAATTCACCAATCAATTTTCAAAAACTAGCATACACCAAGCAATCATGTATATTGAATTTAGATTGCACAATGCAACATTTCATCATGATCATGCACATACAAATGCACAAATAGTATATGAGCTTGCTCCCCCTATTTGTGTGATCCTTGTCAATATCTTTGTGACTTATTTCTCCCCTTTGTCAACAATCACCAAAAAGGTGTAAATGAGAGAAATCAAGTCAATCAAATGATCAAATGTGGTCTCATCTAGATCACTTGCCTTAACATGTATTCAAGTTTGAACCAAGGACAAGCTTGTTCACACCTCAAATGAATAAGGGTTATCTTGCACCATGTTAGAATACACATCATGAGCTCATTTTCTAGAGTTGACACTAGGATTGCAAGCCCACAAACATGTCATATGCCACCACTAGATCATAAAATCATTCAAAGCTATAGTGGTGCCACACATACATTCAAATCATTTTATTTTCCATGAATGAGCCTATAGCATGAGTTATGTCTAGATGCACTAAACAAGTCCTTAGCATAGTATGAATGCCATGTCAAACAACTTTTACCTTGCTTGTTGTCGAGAAGGAGAGGCATGTCATATATGTGGGGGTGCATCAACTCAAGTTGGAGAAGTCAATAATGTTCAATTCTCCC
Organism: Hyparrhenia diplandra; assembly: GCA_015847255.1. Classification (NCBI taxonomy): domain Eukaryota; kingdom Viridiplantae; phylum Streptophyta; class Magnoliopsida; order Poales; family Poaceae; genus Hyparrhenia; species Hyparrhenia diplandra. The sequence continues at coordinate 33,741 of JADLZK010003306.1, read as the reverse complement.
TTTAGCATACAAAACCTCTTCTCATCAAGTGGCTTGGTGAATATGTCGGTTAGTTGATCTTCGGTGGCCATGCCTATGATACAAATGTCACCCTTTTGTTGATGATCTCTAATGAAATGATGTCTTATGTCAATGTGCTTTGTTCTTGGATGTTGCACCGGATTTTGTGTCATCTTTCTTGCACTTTCATTGTCACAAAATAATGGTACTTTGTCAAATTTGAATCCAAAATCCCTCAATGTAGACCTCATCCAAAGCAATTGAGTGCAACAACTTCCCGCACTAATATATTCTAACTTCGGCGGTAGACGTAGAGCAACACTATTTTGCTTCTTTGAAGACCATGAAACTAGTGACATTCCAAGGAATTGACATAATGTGCCACTTGTGCTCATTCTATTGATCATGCATCCTCCATAATCGGAACCGAATATCCAATTAACTCAAATTTGGATCCCTTTGGATACCAAAGTCCAGCCCGTCCCACCAATTTCATGGGCCTTTTGGGCGAGCAAGACACGAAGGGCCCGACAATCTAAAATTTTAATATGACAATTACAAAGATATAATAGTATTGATAAGAGTAAACTTGTAGCATATATTGAATTCATCTTGTAAAAGTAACAAGACATCAAAGAAGATAAAAAATGATAAAATAACTATGATGGTTGGTTACCTCGAATAAAAGTATAATACTTTAATGCTTTTAAAAAGGCGCCTTTGGGCATTTCTTGATGCAAAATCTTCAAGAACATCTTCAAGATCAATTGTATCTAAAATATCCTTCTCAATGCTGCACATAGCCAAGCCATTTAATCTTTCTTGTAGCATTGTTGACCTCAAACAATTTTTTAATAGCTATATTTAGAGAAGCTTCTTTCAAATTGATGCTATCACCAATCGAATAGTTAAGAGAATCCGATATGCAATAGAAGCATTTGGATAGCATTTTGCTTTCATAAAGTGAAGAATCTCGAATGCCGACATCAACTGATCCGCAAAGTTACTTGCAACACTTTCAACTAAGAGAACAAATCATCTAACTCAACATCGAACTTGTTGTCATGAGAAAAATTTTTCACAAATGTTGTGCAACAAATCTCGTAGATGATTATGATCCAAGGACTTTAGATTTTCTGAATTGAACAAGAAACCAAATATTTTCTCAAATTCCTTTAACTGATCAAATCGACTAGTCAATGAAACAATTGCATGATCAACAATAACCAGAAGTACTCATCTTGGAAGTCATCTATAGCCGACCGTTGTAATTCTTCAGTTTCATCATCTTGTTCATCAAATTGCTTCTTCCTTTTACCTTTACGCTTTGGTAGGAAATGTTGGCTCCACATCCAAACTTGATGCAATGGATTTTGCAGACTCAATACTTGCACTTAAGCCCGTGTCTTTGTAATTTTTAAAATATGATATGACCCCGTCTATCTGTTTCAAAGTGTTATCCAAACACACAATTGAGACTGCAATTTTTTGCTCACCATGTTGATGACAGATAAAATATCTTCCCAAATAACCATACTAACTAAAAATTCAAAATTTCCAATAGTGGTTGCCAATGATCCAAATTTCACTCACTCGATTTAGGGTCCTCGGTACAAGTTCTTTCCACCTCCCTAAGAGCTGATCTTATTTGAGAGGCTTGATACCCGATAGGTTGCACACTCTTTATTCGACTCTCCCAACGAGTATCGCACAAGGGTTTGACAAGAAACCTCTCAATATGATCAGTCAAAAATTTCCCACTTTTTAGTAGAGCGTGCAAAATGACAAGATATCCGTTGTATGACACGAAAAAAAGTAAGTGCTTTCCTCGCAAGATTTTGCCATATCACAAAGAACAAGGTTCGACGACATGCACATGGCATATACAATGCTCGGATTAATTTCAAGCACACGTGCATAGCAATTAACTCATTCTCATCCTAGGGCCAAGATAATGATGATGGATTTCATTATCATGAATGCGCCTAATATGTTCTTGCATGACAGGGTCAAATTCAGCAATCATTTCCATCGTGGCCGTGAAATTACCATTATTTGGTTGATAAAGTTTTGCATTTGTTCCTCGAAAGGCTAGATTTTGCTTAGCAAGAAACTTCACAGCAGAAACTATTCTTACCAAAACTTTTCTCCAACGCTCCTTCTCTTTTGCAATTTCCCACGCATATCATGATCAATTGTTTTATTATTGCTCAATCTAAATCGAAGATCAATCCATGTACTCATGTTTGTCGATGCTCTTGGTTGTTCTCATGTTGTTTTATTCTCGTCACTCAAATGCTTCCAATCCCTCACTCCATCATTTGCTAACGAAGCCATGTACTCATTTGATTTGAATAGCTTGCAAAGAAAAAAAAAAAGACCCCGGCCCACATGTTTAGAGTAAACCAACCACTTCCTATCAACCACCTCTCCATTATTCATCTTTTTTAGAGTAGTAGGCATATGAAAAACGCCTATTACTAGGATCATTGGGAAATTGTAAATCCATCTCTCTCACAGGCCCTTTCTCAATTATGATATCCCTTTTGATATTGTTAAGATTTTCCCATGTCCTAGGATCAAAGATACTCAACATTGATTGTTCATCAATATATACATCTTATGTATCATCCGAAGGTCGCAAATTTTCACCGATCCCACAATGTCATCGTAGCATTAGCTTGCACATCTAAATTATCTTCCCCTCGTAGCACCATCATTGGCATCAATCTGCTGGTCTGTACCACCATCATTGCCATCAGCTTGTGCGATGATTGGTTGATCATTGCCATCAACTTGTGCGATGATTGGTTGATCATGTTTTGGCCCCTGATTTTGACTGACTTCGGCGTTTCTTGTTGTTGGAAAAAACCTATGTAAAACACCCTTTTGTGACTCTCTGGATTGAAGTTCTTGTTTTCTTTCTTTTCTTTTTTGAGCACCAGACTTGTGTTTCTTTGGTAACATCTAACATGATAAAAAAATAAATTAGAAATTAAATCCCTAAAGCCTCTATCGCTACATCTAATTGGTATTAATCTTGATCAATTGATCCGTACACTAGTACTAGACTACTAGTTCATAAGAATCATACATTTGCCAAGTTATCGTGGAGGGGCCTTTCGTCCGTAGCGGAATTGCCCTACGTGGCTGTCCCTGCCCTAGCAAATAAATCTTGATTTCTAAATTCTAATTGTCGTACAGTCAATCGATTAAGGTAAAAAACAAGTACTAGTTCATACTTGTGCCACCCGAATTGCCGTGGAAGATTGAAGAAGAGTAGAAGGTCTCGCCTCTCGCGTGCGTAGCGCCGTAGTGGAGTCGGCCCTCGCGACTCACGCCGAAACTAGCGATTGGGCGATGGAGAGAATCGGTCTAACGGCGGGCGGCAATCACGGGCCGATGGGCTATACACGTAACACATCTAAACTCGTATACATACGTACACTACCCTCATGGGCCCCTCAAATTCATGGGCCCATGGGCATAGCACCGAGTGCCCCTAGGGACGGACTCGCCAAAGTCCAACATCTTGTGTGCCCTTCAAATACCTCAAAATTCTCTTAGTTGCCTTGAGGTGGCTATCGATGTTTTACGACCGAGAGCCCGCCACTGGTGAACCGAAAGCGTTTGTTCGGGCCTCGACGAACCCGAGCCCGGCGGTTTGTTGCTCAAATGACATTGAGAGCGGGTTTTTATATCGGTTCGGGCCCCTCGATCAAGGATCGAGTAAAGACCTTTACGCCTAGTCGGCGTGAGCCTGTTTTTGATTGATGGGGTTAGTCGAGAATCGGTGCGTGGAGCTTACAACGCTGGTCGTGGGCCAAGCTTGTGTTCTCAGGCGTTCGTGCCCTCCTCGAGGTGTTCCTTGGCCGCCTTTTATAGTCTAAGGAGCCAAGGAACTCGCTACGATCCTAGTCTGGATACGAGAGGGGTTGTTCGTAGAGGAACCGAACACCCTGACTCTAGACAAGGTAACCCCGACTAGTGTTCTATCCTAATTACAAATGTAAGTCATCGTGGCTATGCTTCCATTGCCTTCGGGAGTTGTTTGTGGCCGCAGGCTAGGATAGAACCCCCGCGAACAACTCGTTAGAGTTCTTTGGTGATCCCCGTATCCACAAGCCCCCGAGCATCTCAAGGTCTAGCCATGAGAGTTGTCTTGCTCTTCTCGGGTGAGGCCTTGATATGGTCTTCAAGATCATCTTCACGGAGTGCAATTTTGAAAAAGTGCACCCGTAGGGTGTAGCCCCCGAGCTTCTTGCTTTTTTGGCACAAAGAGCCGGAAGGTCTTTGAGTTCTTTTCCTCCGTCTTCGAGTCCTTCTCGCCGTCGGAGCTCTTCTTTCTTGAAAGGAAAGCCTTGTTCCGCTAGCCCCCGAGCATCTCGTGGTTTGAGTCATGAGAGTTGTCTCGCTCTTCTTGGATGTGGCCTTGATGCGGTTCTTGTCGTTTCGTCTTCGGGCGTGCACTTTTGTTGAAAAAGTGCACCCGTAGGGTGTAGCCCCCGAGCTTCTTGCTTTTTGGTACAAAGAGCCGGAAGGTCTTTGATTTCTTCTCCACCGTCTTCGAGTTCTTCTCGCTCGTCGGAGCTCTTTTGAAAAATCGTGCCCCTGGTATCCCAGAAGCCCCGAGCCGCCTAAGAGTTCTTTTGTAGATAGAGCTCTTAGAGGTTCTTCCTTCTTCCCGGGATTTTAATTTCTCTTTTTCCGTGCGGTCACGGGAGTCACAAAGGCGCTTTTTATTGGCAATCCGTTTTTCGAAACGTCGGTGCATGGCGCCATTGCCATAAATTCCATATCGTTATTTGAGGTGACCGCTCCTTTTTGCCGGGTGCCTCTCGTCTTCTCGTGGACCTGGTCCATAGGCATGCTGGTTTTGCCTATAAATATGGCCCTTCTTGCTTCGTGAAAAACCGTAGTGTCTTTCTTCTTTTACGCTTCTTCTTCCTCTTGGACTATCCCTCTTCTTGTAGAAAAAGCTTCTTTCTCGAGCTTCGATCCATGGCGGTTCTCTTGAGTGAGTTAGATCAGCCCCCGGCTTCTTCTTGAGCTTTCGAGGTTCTTTTCGTGAGTGAGGGATGTCTTGTGATCGGGAATAGCGGCAGGCTATTCCCGCAGCTAGCCCCACACCGAGAAAGTTTGAGGAGTGAGTGCGGGATGTCTTGTGATCTAAGATGATCTCCTCTCCTCCTTCGTTTTTTTTTTTTGGTGTGGGTCGTAGGGTTCTTTTTTCGGTTACCCTCCCGAGCCTCTTTGGTCTACTTCCTCGCCGCTTGGGTAGACATATGCCGCTTCCCAACCGTATTGGTCGCGCTCATCTTCGGGGAAGGTTGTTGTTGACGGTCACTAACGACACATTTTTAACGTCAACATTCTACCAATAAGGGGTTGAAACTATACCTTACTACATACATATACATTTATTATTGACATAATTCCACTTGTAGCATCCAAATTATTATTGTGTAGATTTATATAAGAAACAAGTGGAAAATGTACCAAAAGGCGCCCCCCCTGAAAGTGCATTCCTCAAGAACATCAAACCCAAGGGAGAAATGGACCAAACATGCGTAATCGGGCCGAGCAAACACCGCCACACAACTTTTCAAGCCCACACACGCCAGCCACTGCGGGCCCGAGCCAGGGCCGGGCCCCAAGCGGGTGCGCGCAAGACCACTGGTGCGGCCGCACCCCCCCGAGGCGGCTCGAGCCCAGCCCGGGGAGGCGGTTTGTTACCTTCCATAATCGGCGTTGCCGACGTTGGTTGGTCGATTTAGCAAATTAGGCAGGTGTACCAAGGTCGGTTTGGCTCCTTCCATATGGGGAGGGACATTTTCCAATGAGCCCCCTCTCCTCTACCTATAAAAGGAGGCCCTCTCCCCTCATTGTATACACACCTCACAAGAGAGCTACTCTCTCCTCTCCACTTCTTCTTCTTCCTCCTCCTAGTAGGATTAGTAGTTTAGGATGTGGAGCTAGGCAAAGCTACCAAAGAGGGCTTGGCTCCTTGGAAGATCCATTCCGGGAATAAATCTCTATTAGATCCTTTTCCACCATGCCTTCCTTTGGAAAAATATAAATAACGATACCCGAAAATCTCCGGGTGAAATGCTACAATGATAGATCCGTGCGCTTTGCGGATGAATATCTTATTTGGCAAGATCTATCACCGTTGATGTACCTAGTGTTATCACCGACATGGTGGTTTCACTTAGGAATGTCAACGACGCATTTCGCGCCATTATTAGAGAGATGGGTTCTAAACCTGTTTCTAGTGATTGGCGCTTTAAGAAATGCAACAAGCATTTCTCGCGCCGTTCTTGTCGGGAAGGCATTGGTTTTTTCTAAGGAATCTTTTGGAACATGTTCATCATGATAATATGCATGCGTAGTGACCTTTGTTTATAACGTGGTTTATCTAAAAACAAAAAAAAATCTTCTATAAAAAAATCTTTTATAAAAAAAAAACTCTTATAAAGAAAAAAAATCTCTTTATAAATAAAAAGCAAGGACATGTTATCAAGTTAGTATGCACCTTTGGGTATTTTTGTCGCTAACCATTTCGGTGGAGACTAAGAAGAACAAAGGGCACGCGACGCTTGAAAAACATGGGGGCTACATCAAGAAAACTTTGATGCTCTTGGGCGGAGGAACACACTCAAAAGGAGACCCTGACTTTGCACACTTGACTTTTTCACGGAAGTCCAAGTGTGTGAGGGAAGATGGTGAGAATATCAAGTTCCAAGTGCACCAAGGGGATTATAAAAAAAGAAAAGAGCTCGAGTGAAAAAAAAAAAAGAAAAAAAATATATATGATGAAAAAAAAAAAAAAGAGAGATGAATAAGAGATTAGCCTCGCCTTGCTATATAAAAAAAGAGGAAAAAGAGTTGAAAAAAAAAAAAAGAGATAAAAAAATAAAGAAAAAAATATAGAAAAAAATGGTTGTTGAAAAAGAAAAAGAAATAATAAGAGGAGAGAGGAGCAGGGTTGGCTCTATATGGTCAAAATAAACAATGAAGACACCTGACTCCACCCAGCATTGCTTCCATATAAGCAAGAAGGGATCTACCTCTCCCAAGGCCTTTGTCGCAAGCACCAAGGCCTATGGATCGTGCACGTTCTTTGTGTACGCCTTAGCCTTGATGCTTACCTGAGTGAGTTTGGTCTGTCTCCCTCTACTCCGGTGTGAGGAAGTCATAACCAAACCAAGATCATCATGCTACCGATGCAAAGAACTCTGAACTCTATGTTCAAGCTGCCGGTCGAGTACACTCGTGGCATGCAAAGGTCCAATAAAAGAAAAAAAAAAAAAAAAAAAGAAAAAAAAAAAAAAATAAAAAAAGAATAAAAAAGTAAAGGAAAGGAGGAACATCCTCCTTACGCCTTTGTGACCACTAAGGCCCATGGTCAATATACACTACATGTGTGTATCACCTAAGCCTTGTGGCCCGCCTCGAGATGGATCATCAAGCTACCACCGTGGGAGTTTCAACATTCTTGCCTTCATGCGCGGTTGGTACACACACACACACTCAGGTATGCATAGGTAATTGATAACCAATTCTTTTTACTCATACTTATCTCCATATAAAGAATCCATGTTTCCTTTGTTTATGAAATACGCCCGGGTTTGGATCTATTTTCATTCTAGAGTGTGATACATCCATTGGTCTTTTAAATCAAGCATGGTGCTTGGGTTAAAATTGACCTCCTTTAATCAAATATCGACAAGGTGTTGAAATTTGATTAATGAACCTAGAGCTGATGTCATAAACATTTGAGTTATTTCATGATGGAGATAAAACAAGGCTAGACTTATATTGCATCTTTATCTTAGCCTTGTTTGAGTATGAAAAGTTTGGTGAAACTTTTATGTTCTCCCTTGATAATAAAATCCTAAAATAAAAATCTTTGAAAAAAAAACAACAAGTCGCTCTTTTGCTCCTTCCTGCATATGTTGCGAAATTTGGTAATCACGAAGGATGACAAATCCACTCATGAATCTACCATACACTAACCATGCAGGAAAAGCCAAAAGCACGGGGTAAAACCCCGATCCAATGGGCTTTGAGCTAGCTTGGGGAGGACCATAAACATGGTAATGTGAACCTTTCACTCTCATCCTTTTTTCGTTACCATGCAAAAAACAAAAGAAGCAAAAGAAAAACAAAAATATATATATATATATATAAAAAAAATAATAATAATAACAATAATAAAATCTTGTTCACCTTTCAAGTCTTCACCTCCTTTGGATGAATCTTGTTTATCAAATCATGCTACCTTTTTCTATACTAGCATGTTATGGTTTGGGAGTGGTGATCATTCATATGGTGATCATACTTCCATAGATTTTTTTGAATTGAGCATGGTGCTTAGGTCAAAAAAGTCTACCCTAATCAGATTAGACATGGAGTCGAGTTTGATTATTGAATCGAGAGCTGCCGGTGTAGAATTTGGTAGACCATATGGACTAACCCCCTGCAGAATTTATCAACATCATGAGGGTAAGTCCAAGAGACGACACAATGGAGATCGAAGTTGTTTGGTGAACCAAAAATAATAATAATAATAATAATAATAATAATAATAATAATAATAATAATAATAATAATAATAATAATAATAATAATAAATAAATAAATAAATAAAACCTTTGAAACCCCCAAGAATGGTTGTCCCGTTCTTTCAAGATCATCACAAGACAAGCTTGGGGGAGTCTCCTGGCATGCTAAAAAGAAGATGTTAATCAAAGATCAAATTATGGCGTGCACAGGCTAGCAACATTCCTAACCTAAGGTAAGTCAAAAGCTAGCTTGGGGAGGACTCCCACAAAAGGTAACTCGTATCTCACATTCCATTCAGTTATTTTCTTATATGAATGATGAGATATGAGAATAAAAAAATATAAAAAAAAAAAAAGGAGGGGAAGAAAAAGAGAGAGAGGAGATTTATTCCACTCCATATATATGTGTTGTAGAAATGTTTAGTTCTACCCCCGTTGAAATGATGAATAGTTGCTCTGCTTTTACGTTTTGCCTCGTGCCTAGTTTATAATTCAAATTTCTCTAAAGTTTGGGTTTAGTGGCTAAGTCTAAAAACTCATCCTAAAAAAAAAAAAAAAAAAAAAAAAAAAAAAAATGATTCATGTGGGTTGCATAGGCTCTATCTAGTCTAAGTTGTTGCCAAGTATGATATGGTACAAATGGATTTGCTATGATTTCGTCCAAAAGAGAAACTTGACATCCAGTGAATCGAATTTGAAAGAAAAGAGAAATGATATGGGCTATGCTTAAAAAAAAAGAAGAGAAAAAGAGATGAAAAATGGACATGTGTCCGAGGGCGAGTAGAGCCCACATCTCCAAAAAAAAAAAAAAAGAGAGGAAATAAAAGACAAAAGTCTAGGGCGAGCGGAGCCCACCTCTCCAAAAAAATATATATAGCAATAAAGCCCATACTTTCTCGAAAAACAAAATAGAACTTAAATAAATAAATCCCGGATGAGAAAGTTGATCAAAAGGATGAATGAAAAGTATTTCTGTTATAACCGTTCTATCTGGCAACCGCCCAAGGCTTTGAGAAAAGCTAAAAAGCCCCGCCACGATGAAAGGTAATAAAGGGTGAGCAAAGGCATGCCATTTTATTCAAACTCTAGTAGAAAATCTTATTATAACCCTGGCACTTGTGAAACATAATCGGCATAGTAGCAACTCCTGATCAACAACCAAGTACTTATCTTTTGCTCGAGGACGCGCAAAGGGTAAGCTTGGGGGAGTTTGTTGACGGTCACTAACGACACATTTTTAACGTCAACATTCTACCAATAAGGGGTTGAAACTATACCTTACTACACACATATACATTTATTATTGACATAATTCCACTTGTAGCGTCCAAATTATTATTGTGCAGATTTATATAAGAAACAAGTGGAAAATGTACCAAAAAGGCGCCTCCCCGAAAGCGCATTCCTCGAAGAACATCAAACCCAAGGGAGAAATGGACCAAACACGCGAACCGGGCCGAGCAAACAACGCCACACAACTTTTCAAGCCCACACACGCCAGCCTCTGCGGCCGGCCCGAGCGGTTAAAGCCCGGCCAGGTGGTGCGCACCACCTAGTGCGGCCGCACCCCGCCGAGGCGGTTTGAGCCCAACTTCGGGAGGCGGTTTGTTACCTTCCATAATCGGGCGTTGCCGACGTTGGTTGGTCGGTTTAGCAAATTAGGCAGGTATACCAAGGTCGGTTTGGCTCCTTCCATATGGGGAGGGTCATTTTCCAATGAGCCCCCTCTCCTCTACCTATAAAAGGAGGCCCTCTCCCCTCATTGTATACACACCTCACAAGAGAGCTACTCTCTCCTCTCCACTTCTTCTTCTTCCTCCTCCTAGTAGGATTAGTAGTTTAGGATGTGGAGCTAGGCAAAAGCTACCAAGGAGGGCTTGGCTCCTTGAAAGATGGATTCTGGGAATAAATCTTTCTATGGTATTCTTCCAAAGCCTTGCTCTTATCTTATCTTGGTTGTGCATTAGGACTAGAGTCTTCATGTTATTTCTCTACCTCATGATTTATCCTATGATCTAACATGTTGTTCTTGACATGATCATGACACATGAACTAGTCTATAGTTTCTATGTTGTGATATTGTCATATAGAACTTTATGCTTAAACCATTCATGCAGTATAATTGAGTAATGTCGGGATTGAGCTGAGGTGGCGGTTCGTTGTTCCTTCGGGTTTGTCGTTGTCCGAATGCGGACGTGGTGTCCGAATGCCAGGTATCCTTCGAATATGACGGCATGCCACGGCTGAGGGGGTAGGCGGCTGGGTCGTGACAAGCCTTGACCGTCCCTTGAAATCCCCCCACGTTCGTATGTTGTGTAGGAGTCTAAAGTGCCTTTTTATTGGGCGTATGCTCCGGGAAGGTCTCCCTGTCCATTTCATTCTCAGCTCCGACCTCCTACTCATGCGTGTTGCCTGACTATCAACTGGTTCTATGCACAGCCATGACTAGAATCCGTATGCTCCACTTAGGACTTTCTTTATTCCTTATTTATCTTTATCCTTGAGTTTGGCTTGAGTGAGTGTGTCAAGTTATCCCTTTACCGTTCCCTTATACCCCTGTTATGAGCATTGGTCCATTACACAGTCATGTTATCTTGTTCATGTCTCTATTAGATCCTTTTCCACCATGCCTTCCTTTGGGAAAATATAAATAACGATACCCTAAAAATCTCCGGGTGAAATGCAACAATGATAGATCCGTGCGCTTGCGGATGAATATCTTATTTGGCAAGATCTATCACCGTTGATGTACCTAGTGTTATCACCGACATGGTGGTTTCACTTAGGAATGTCAACGACGCATTTCTGGCGCCATTATTAGAGATGGGTTCTAAACCTGTTTCTAGTGATTGCGCTTAAGAAATGCAACAGTTGTGCCTTTTGAGGAATTGCTGAAGATGGTGCTCTTTTGGGGGCGCTTCCTTCTACTCTTTGTGGAGTTGAGCGCTCCCTTTGGGTACTTTTCGTCCTGCTACGACATGGTGAACTCCGGAGCCTTCTGCAGAGGGTTCTTTTCTTCGCCAGGTCGCTTATCTTGATCCTGGGGTCCATTTGCTGCCGTCGTCGGGGTTCTTCGAGCTCCAGGTGTTTATGGACTTGGGCGCAAGGGTCTTGACTTCGAAGTAGCCCCTGTTGTTAAGGCTCGTGGCTCTTGGGGTTCGGGATATGTGTCCGGCGCTCCGTCTTCTTCGCCGTTGGATGCCGGTTTCTCCGCGCCTGCAGTGTTGTGCTTTTTAGGATTGTAGGGCCCCGGGTCTTCTTTGTATCTTGTACGTGGGAGCCTTTGTTGGGGTCCCCGTGCATCTGAGTCTTCTTTGTATCTTGTAGGGAGTTGTTTTCCATGTAACTTGTAATCTTCAAGATGTTGAATAAAGAGATCTGTCCCTTATCTATCTTGTACTTGTACTTCTTGTTGATTCTGATCTGCCTTCGTGCAGACTTGTTGCAGTTTGTTCTCTGCTTGCTCTTGAAGTGGTCATCCGGGTTGTTTTCCTCAGATGACTTGTTGCGATTGCGCCTTTAGAGTTCTGCCTTAGGCTTCCGGCTCTTGTCTCCTTCTTGTAGACTCGTGCCGAGTTGTTTGGAGTCATGCTCTATGACATCAGTGTTGTTTCGTCTGATGATTCAGCTCGCCTTTCTGTAGACTTGGCTGTAGATAGGTTGAAGTCTTGCTTCGAGTCGTCAGGGTTGTTTTCCTGAGTTGTCAGCTTGTCTTCTTATAGACCCGCTAAAGATAGCATAGGATCTTGTCCTTGTGCGCCTTTGGGTTGTTTCTTCCTTGGTGCGTCGATTAGCCTGTTCATAGGTCTTGCCGTAGTAGATTGGAATCTTGCTTCAGTGCTTCAGAGTTCTTTCTTCTGAAGGAATCAGCTTGCCTTTTTCTGTAGACTTGGCTGAAGGTAGTTCTGAAGTCCTCCTCCTGAATTTCAGGGTTGTTTTTCTTGAAGTATCAGCCCGCCTTTTCTGTGGATTTGGCTGAGGATAGTTGTAGAGGCCTGCTCCGTTTTGTTAGTGTCCTTATCTTCTGACAAATGACTACTGTCTTCTTCTTTAGACTTGTCATGATGATTGGAGACTTGCTCTTGAATTCCAGAGTTGCTCTTTCTGGAGTATCAGCTCGTCTTTCGTGTAGATTAGCTGAGAGGTGATGGAGTCTTGCTCCTGGTCTTCAGGGTTGTTCTTCTGAAGTTTCAGCTCGTCTTTTCTGTAGACTAGCTGATGTTGGCGGAGTCTTGCTCCTGGTCTTCAGGGTTGCTTCTTCTGAAGATCCAGCCCGTCTTTTCTGTAGACTAGCTGGCGTTGGTGGAGTCTTGCTCCTGGTCTTCAGGGTTGTTTCCTCTGAAGAATCAGCTTGTCCTTTTTGTGGACTTACTGATGGTGGTTGGGGCGTCCCCCGTGTTGCCAGGGTTGTTTTCCTCTGGCATGTGACTTGTGTCTTCTTCTGAGACTTGTCACGATTGTTCGAAGGGTTTCTCCAGGCTGTTAGGTTCCTCCTTTTAGGCCCTCTAGCGTTGTCTTTTCTTAGACATGCTAGTGTAATTTGGTGGAGTCGTGCTCCAGAAAGAGTTGTTCTAACTCAGGGTTGCCGCTTCTGGGCTAGGGCTCTCCCATGCCGTTCAAAGGGACTATTCACATGACGTCCCTTGTAAGGTTCTCAGTCCGGGCCCATTTAAGTGCACTGCGGACTAAAGGTCAAGATGGTTGGGTTTCTATTTCATAACACTGCAATCCACCTTGCCTGGTTTGGGCTGCTCTTCTTTCTGAGAGACTTGTGTGAGACGATGGGTTTCTATTTCACAACACTACACCGTTCACGCCCGATTCGAAAGGCCGTCCACCGTCATTGGACATAGTGGCACTTTCTCGACCCTCGATGGCCTCTGCGACCTAGACGGGCGATCCCAGCGTCCTCTTTTTCAAGAGTCGAAGTTCACGATCTTCCGCTAGGATTTAAGGTGTGGACGCTATTCCGAGCTAGGGCGTCCGCGTGGTTCCACCCTTGGAATTTGACCTCCGTTCTGGTGGTCGGGGTTGCCTTCTTTTGGTCGACTTCTTTTCGTGAAGCGCCAATTTGGGCTATTTGTTCATCTCCCTTAGGAGGCATGCAGCTTTACTCTTGGCGACTTGTTTTGGTTGAAGCGCTTGGCAGCCGCGTTTTTGGTGACCTTTCCCTTGTTGGTTGGTCTAGAGTTCTTCTCGGGCTTGGTCTTCTTCTTGTTGAAGTGTCGAGAGTTTGTTATTGCGTTCTGCTTCTTCTCTGTCGCCTTGAGTTCCTCTGATTATGGATAGAACCTTCTGAGTTGGCTTATGTGCCAGGAGTTTCTGATTTCTTCTCCTTGCATGGTCATCAGTTCGTAGGTTCCTGGTCCCGCACTCTTTTGACGATGTATGGTCCTTCCCATGGGCGAAGCAATTTGTGCTTGCCTTCCGTCTTTTGATTTCTCTTGAGTACTTGATCTCCCGGGTTGAGGTTTCTTGGGCGTGTGCTCTTGTCATAATGCCTTCTTAATCCTTGCGCGATATCTTGCGTTCCGGAGGATTGCATTCGATCCGACTTCTTCTGCACAGTCGATTTCTAGTCTTCTTGTCTGTTCTCCTTCTCCTTCTTCAAATTGCTCGATCCTTGAGAGCTCCATATGAGGTCTCGGTAGAATGGCTTCGATCCATAGGTTAGGAAGAAGGGTGAGTAGCCCTGTTGCTCGCTAATTTGAGTTCTTAGGCCCCGGGCGACTTTTGGAAGTTCTTCAATCCATTTTGCACCGTAGTCTTTGAGTTCTTCATATAGTCTTGGCTTTAGTCTAGCAAGGATGAGTCCGTTTGCTCTTTCGACTTGTCCGTTAGCCTAAGGATGTGCCACAGAAGTGTAGTCTATCCGCATGCCACAATCTTGTGCCCAATCTTCGAATTCTGCTGCTGTGAACGGTGATTCGAGGTCAGTGACGATCCTGTTGGGCATCCCGAATCCGTGCATGATCTCTTGGATGAACTCGACGCCTTGGTGGAGCTGAAGGTGACCAATGGCTTGTATTTTATCCATTTGGTGAATTTGTCGATGGCGACGTAGATGTATTCGTATCCTCCCTTGGCTCTTTTAAGTGGTCCGACTTGATCCAGTCCCCAGCACGAAAAAGGCTATGATGGTGGTATGCAGATTAAGTTGTGAGCTAGCACATGCGCTTGTCTTGCGAACATCTAGCATCCTTTGCATCTTCTGACGAGTTCTTCTGCGTCTTTGAGAGCTGTTGGCCAGTAGTATCCGGTTCTGAATGCTTTTCCCACGAGGGTTCTTGACGCTGCGTGGTTTCCACAGCATCCAGAGTGGATTTCTTGTAGGATGTCCTTTCCTTCTTCAGAGCTTATGCATTTGAGTAGTACTCCTGATGATGCTGCTCTCTTGTAGAGCTTGTCTCCGATGAGCACGTAGTTCTTGCTTCTTCTCAAGATCCTTGTTGCTTCAGCTTTGTCATCGGGTAGCGTCTTGTTCTTGATGAAGTTAATGATGTCTTCGATCCAGGGGAGTTGTTCTCGCGACACGAGAGATTATCATTACGCCGTTTAGGGCTGATTGCTCCATGCTGTCTTCTTCTGGGTTCCCTTTGATAGATGGTTTCAAGAGCTCTTCGACGAATACTCCTGGTGGGACTTGTGCTCTGTCAGATCCGAGTTTGGCTAGCACGTCTGCTGCCACGTTCGCATCCCTGAGCACGTGTAGGATTTCTAGGCCTTGGAAGTTCTTTCCAGACTTGCGTATTTGCGCAAAGAGGCCCATGTTGTCCTTTTTGTGCAGTCCCAGTCCTTGTTGACTTGATTGATGACAACAAATGAGTCGCCGAATACTTGTAGTCTCTTGATTCCCAGAGTTCTTGCTATCTTGAGGCCATGGATGAGTGCTTCATATTCTGCCTCGTTGTTTGTAGCTTGCCACATGATTTGTAGCACGTACTTGAGTTGTCTTCCTTC
Source organism: Hyparrhenia diplandra (assembly GCA_015847255.1). Classification (NCBI taxonomy): domain Eukaryota; kingdom Viridiplantae; phylum Streptophyta; class Magnoliopsida; order Poales; family Poaceae; genus Hyparrhenia; species Hyparrhenia diplandra. Next base: position 18,214 of record JADLZK010003306.1, on the reverse strand, counting down.
TGGAGATATGAATAAAATCCCGGCTCCTGCCTCCCCTAGCTTCAACGATCCATCAAAGTACAAGTTCTAATGCTTCTTGATGTCGTCGGATATGGGTTGTTGGAGCTCCGTCCACTCCGCGATGAAATCTGGAAGTGCCTGGGATTTGATTGCTCTTCTTGGGGTGAACTCTAGATTCAATGCTCCGAGTTCTACTGCCCATTTTGATATGCGGCTGTTGTCGCCTAGTGGCGAGTCGGTCCCACTTGTGATCTTGTGATTGTCGAAGTGGTGTCGTAGCTTCCTTGATGTGATCAGTATGGAATAGAGTAGTTTTTGTACGTGAGGGTATCGAGCCTTGGACTCGGATAGAACCTTGCTCACGTAGTAAACTGGCCTCTAAACTTTGTTGAGTTGCTCGGGCTCTTCTCTTTCCACGATGATTGCTGAACTGACCACTGTGTTTGTTGCTGCTATGTAGAGTAGGAGTTCTTCTTGATCCTTTGGCGGTGTTAGGACTGGAGCTGACGTAAGGTATTGTTTGAGTTCTTCAAACGCCTTGTCCGCATCATCCGTCCATTTGAATTCTCCTTTGGTCTTGATGAGTTTGAAGAAGGGTAGCCCTTTCTCTCCAAGCTTGGATATGAATCTGTTGAGTGCTGCCATGCATCCTGTGAGCTTCTGGACGTCCTTGATGCTTCGGGGTTGTGTCATCTCAGTGATTGCTTTGATTTGCTTGGTGCTGGCTTCAATGCCTCTGTTGCTGACCAAGAAACCCAGTAGCTGCCCCGATGGTACTCCAAAGACGCATTTGGTTGGGTTGAGCTTCCATTTCCATTTGTTGAGGTTCTTGAAAGTCTCTTACAGATCTTGAATCAGAGTTCCTGGTTCTCTTGTTTTCACCACTACGTCGTCTACGTATGCTTCGGCATTTTTGCCAATCTGCTCTCCCAAACAAGTCTGTATCGCTCTTTGATATGTTGCTCCGGCGTTCTTCAGTCCGAAGGACATTGTTTTATAGCAGTAGGCACCGAAGGGGGTGATAAAAGAGGTCTTGCTCTGATCTTCTTTCTTTAATGCGATCTGGTGGTATCTTGAGTAGCAATCCAAGAATGATAGTAGAGCTGATCCTGCTGTGGAGTCCACTATTTGGTCGATCCTTGGAAGCCCAAAGGGATCTTTTGGGCAGTGCTTGTTTAGGTCTGTGTAGTCCACACACATGCGCCAATCTGAGGTATTCTTCTTCTGAACCAGAATCGGGTTGGCGAGCTAGTCAGGATGTAGGATTTCTCTAATGAACCCTGCTGCGAGTAGTTTCGCAATTTCCTTTTTGATGGCTTCATTCTTTTCTGGTGAGAACCTCCTTAGTCTTTGCTTGATGGGTTTGGATCCCATATTGATGTCGATTCTGTGCTCAGCCAGCTCCCTTGGGACACCAGGCATGTCTGCCGGTTTCCAGGCGAATATTTCTCTGTGCTGCCTTAGGAAGCTGGTGAGCGCGAGTTCCTATTTTGGAGATAGGTGGGCGTTGATGATCGCCGTCTTGGATGGATCGCCTGTCTGTAGGTCAATGTGTTTGACGTCGGCTTCTTCTGATGGGGTCAGGATTGCTTGCTTCTTGGCTGGTATCTCGAGTTCTTCTGGATTTGTTTCCTCTGCCATTTGGTTGAGTTCCTTTTTCTCCAAGAGCTCTCCCGTCTTGTTTGCAATCTCCACGGCTTGTACATCACACTCGAAAGCCTTTTTGAGGTCCCCTTTGATGGAGAGAACCCCAAATGGTGCCGGCATCTTTAGTAGAAGATACAGGTAGTGTGGAATAGCCATGAATTTTGCAATAGCAGGTCTTCCCATGATGGCGTGATATGGTGACTCGAGATCTGCCACTTCGAATTTGATGTACTCTGTCCGGTAATTGGATGGAGATCCAAATGTGACTGGCAAGGTGACTTGTCCAACTGGTATGGCTGCTCGTCCGGGTACTATCCCATAGAAAGGAGTGCTGGAAGGAGCAATTAACCCGGAGAGGTCTAGTCCCATCTTGCCCAGTGTTTCTGAGAATATGATGTTCAGCCCTGCTCCTCCATCGATCAATACCTTGGTGACGGTTACTCCAGCTATTGTAGGTTCCAGTACCAAAGGGTACAGGCCAGCGTTGCCCACACTCGTCCATTGATCCTCCCTGGTGAATTGAATCGGGTATTGGGACCAATTGAGGTACCGTGGTGTTGCGGGTTCTGCTGCCATGATTGATCGGAGTGCTAGCTTATCTTGTCTCTTGCTCTTTGATCCGGGTACTCAAGAGAATATGGCGTTCAAGGATCTCGTCGCTTTCTGGAAATCCCCCGTCTTTGGCTCTTCGCTGGCTTCTTCTCTGTTTTCTTGATTGTTCCCCTTCTGAGCAGAGTTGTTCCCTCCCTTGTACTTTTCCTGGAATGTGGAACAGTTTCCGAGCGTGTGCTGAGCTCCAGGGTGATAGATGCAAGGTAGGTCTTCTAGCTTGATATTGCTTCTGTTCCTGTCGCCGTTGTTGTTGTTGTTGAACCTTTGTTTGTAAGGTTTCTTCGACTTCTCCGCCATTGCGACAGTGTTGTCTCGGTCCTCGCTTCTTTTGCTTTTGAGGGTTGTTCTACTCTTTCTTCAGGCCTTCGAGTTCTTTCTTTACGAAACCGATCTCGGGTTCTTTCTTCGGCTCCGATCATCTTCTCAACAGTAAGCTTGAACTGCTCGTTTGTCCTTGGGTTGTCTTTGTAGAAATCCGAGAACTGCCATCTTGAGAAAATTCCATTGCCGAAGGCATCTATCACTTCCCTTTTGGTGATATCATGTACTTGGGATCTCATCTCCCCAAATCTTCGGTAGTAATCTCTCAAGGATTCTCCCGGCTTCTGCTTGAGGCTTTTCAGCTCAGCCTGAGTAATGGGATGGGTGATGATTCCTGCGAAGTTGCCGCTTGCACGCTTTCGCAAGTCTTCCCAGTATCGGATTGAGCCCTCTTCGATCTTGTCGAACCATTGGAGTGGTAGAGCCTCTAGGGCCATGGGAAAGAAGATGGCTTTTGCGTCATCATCTCCTCCAGCCAGCTCAATGGATTGCGAGTAGACTCTGAGCCATTGTCTTGGCTCTGTTTTCCCATCGTATTTCGAGTGGTTTGAAGGTTTGAACTTTGGGGATAGTTTGACCTCTTGCAATCTTTTTGTGAAGCAAGGAAATCTGTCGTAGCTTCCCGTCGCCCTTTCTTCAAGTCCTCCTGAGGTTCTTCCTCCTCTCGGATGAGTTCCAGTAGGTCGATACATTGACTCTGCGACTTCTTCTTGTCGGCTTGGTCTTGGAGCGGGACTTTCCCTCGGGGGTCTCTGATACTGTCTACCATCCCTCCGGGGTGGCCTGGAGTTATTGGAACCTTCTGGCCTTCCCAGCCTCTCGAAGACGTTGGATCGACTTCTTGGTGCATGAGAGTTGTTCGCCTTTGACTGTGATGTTTTGGGATCTCTTTCACGGGTAGCCTTCTACAAGGCCTCCTTGATGAGCCTCTCCTCGTCATTTAGGTCTGTAGCAGTCTTTAGGCGGTCAATCAACCCTTGTAGCCTTTCCCGGGGTGCTCGTTGATCGTCTTCAGCTTCTCTTTCAGATTTTAGCCTCTCGTACTCGTGTAGATTGGCTTGGTATTTGTTCAGGGCTTGTATGCGTGCGTTGGCCCTGATTCGACGTCCTCCCTTCAGCTTGTTCCTTTTCGCCTTTCTTGACGTTGGTGTTCTCCTTCGTCTTCAAGGGTTCTTTCGTCCGCCGAGATGTTTGATAGGCCTTCGTCAGTGGACCTGATGTCAGGGGCATCTGGTCGGTTAAGTGGGGTGCGAGCTGTAGCCACCATAAAGACTTCTTTAGCAGCCGTAGACTTGAGCCGCCACTCCTTCCGTCTGGGGTAGATCCCGCGATGTTGGTCCTCCCTGGTCGTCCTTGTTGTCTGACGATCGGCCCTATCGAGGGTTCTTGGCCAGTGGATGATGCATTCCTCTGGGGTTTTTGTTAAGATGAGCCCTCTTTGCGCGCCCTCCAAAGGAATCTCCAATCTTCTCTTCAGAGTCGTCTTGGCGCTTCTTGAATACGTGAACGCTGAGTTGCATAGCCCTGTAGGGAACTGAAAAGGTAATCTGGACTGGTGTCCAGGGTTATATCCGAATTCGCCTTCCTTCTTCGAGTCAAGAAAGTTTTGATCGAAAAAAGTTTCCGAGTTGGAGTAATTTCCCTTATCTGAGTCGGAGTAGGAGTTGTGCTTCGAGTCGCTCTTGGAGTCCGCTTTTGAGCCCTGGTTATCCACCTTCCCCGAGCCGGTTTCGGGTTTGGGCCCTTCCACGCGGGTTTCTGAGCAAGCTTCGAACTTGTTCTCCATCTTTGAAGCGGCTTCGGTAAGCGTTATTTGCTGGAGCTTTTCGGCGAGTTCTGGTTCTTTGGTCTTGGGTTCCTCGATGATGCAGTCTCGAGTCTTGCCGTCGTCGTTGATCTCGCAAGCCCATGTTCCAAAGATGATCGTCTTCTTCGCCGGAGAGCCCATGATGTCGTGGTCCGCCGGACTCTCGTGCTGAAATTCGACGAGAGCCCCTACCGCGGCGCCCGGTGTCGATGTTTTATGACCGAGAGCCCGCCACGGGGTGAACCGGGCGGTTTGTTCGGGCCTCGACGAACACGGAGCCCGGCGGTTTGTTCGCGCGGTGACATTGAGAGCGGGGTTTTTATATTTGGTTCGGGCCCTCGATCAAGGATCGAGTAAAGACCTTTACGCCCGGTCGGGCGTGAGCCTTGTTTTTGATTGATGGGGTTAGCCGAGAATCGGCTGTGGAGCTTACAGCGCTTGGTCGTGGCCAAGCTTGTGTTCTGTGCGTTCGTGCCCTCCTCTACGAGGTGTTCCTTGGCCGCCTTTTATAGTCTAAGGAGCCAAGGAACTCGCTACGATCCTAGTCGGATACAGAGAGGGTTGTTCGTAGAGGAACCGAACACCCGGACTCTAGACAAGGTAACCTGACTAGTGTTCTATCCTAATTACAACAGAAGTCATCGTAGCTATGCTTCCATTGCCTTCTGGGGGTTGTTTGTGGCCGCAGGCTAGGATAGAACCCTGCGAACAACTCGTTAGAGTTCTTTGGTGATCCTGTATCCACAGTGACTCTCTCTAGGAGAGGATTGATACCTTGAACACATGCCCACACTAAATGCTATATCCGGTCTTGAAGCAGTTGCATAGAGTAAGCTTCCAATCATTGACCGATATTGCTTTTGTTCAACCATATTGCCACTAGGGTCGGGGTCTAGGCTTCCATTTGTACCCATTGGTGTTGACATTGACTTTGCATCTTCTAGGCCAAACTTCTTCATATATCCTTGATGTACTTGCCTTGACTAACAAATGTGTCATTCTTCAATTGCTTGATTTGAAGTCCAAGAAAGAATGTGAGCTCTCCAAGCATTGACATTTCAAACTCATTGGCCATCATCTTTTCAAACTCTTCACAAAACTCTTGATTGGTTGACCCAAATATAATGTCATCAACATAGATTTGCAACACAAACAAGTCTTGTCCAATCTTCTTGGTGAATAGAGTGGTGTCCACCTTGCCCATCTTGAACCCTTTAGAGATAAGAAAATCTCTCAACCTCTCATACCATGCTCTAGGTTCTTGTTTCAATCCATACAAAACCTTCTTCAACTTGTACACATGGTTGGGATACTTGTCATCTTCAAAGCCCAGTGGTTGTTCAACATACACCAATTCATTGATGAAGCCATTCAAGAATGCACTCTTCACATCCATTTGATATAATTTGATATCATGTGCACATGCATAAGCTAGCAAGATTCTAATTGCTTCCTATCTAGCAACCGGTGCATAGGTTTCTCCAAAGTCAAGACCCTATACTTGTGTGTACCCTTGTGCCACTAGTCTTGCCTTGTTTCTAACCACAATTCCATCTTGATCTTGCTTGTTCTTGAAGACCCACTTGGTTCCAATCACATTGTAGTCCTTTGACCTTTCCACTAGCTCCCAAACATCATTCCTCTTGAAGTTATTGAGCTCTTCATGCATAGCATTGATCCAATCTTCTTTCTCTAATGCCTTCTCGATATTATTTGGCTATTCTTGAGATACAATGGCATGGTGGGCACAAAATGAAGCCAATCTTCCTCTTGTAATCACTCCATTACTAATGTCACCAACAATTTGATCTAGTGGATGATCTCTTGCTATGTTTGAAGGTTGCATCACTTGCACTTGATGACTAGGATGAGATGGTGTACTAGCTTGTTGATCTTGATCTTCATCTTGAGAGCCACTAGTGCTTGCTTCATTTGCTTCAATCTCAACCGTAGGGGTAGGCAATGGAGCAACATCATCATCATCAACTTGTCTTGGCCTAATGTCTCCAATATCCATGTTCCTCATAGCATTCTCCAAGTTGGAACCACCAACATCATCATGATTCTCAACTTCAATTTGAGAGCCTTGGGTTTCATCAAATTCAACATCATGAACCTCTTCAAGTTGGCCACTACACAACTTCTAAACTCTATATGCCTTGCTTGTGGTTGAATATCCAACTAGAAATCCTTCATCACATTTCTTGTCAAACTTGCCCAATCTTGTGTCTTTCTTGAGAATGTAGCATTTGCATCCAAAGACTCTAAAGTAACCAATGTTGGGCTTCCTTCCATTCAACAACTCATAAGGTGTCTTTCCAAGCATACCATGGCAATAGAGGCGGTTGCTACAATAGCAAGCCGTATTGATTGCTTCGGCCCAAAAGGAATGGCTCACATTGTATTCACTAAGCACTGATCTTGCCATTTCAATCAAGGTTCTATTCTTCCTTTCAGCTACACCATTGGATTGAGGAGTGTAGGTTGGTGAGAATTGATGTCCAATTCCAAGCTCATCACACAACTCTTCAATTCTTGTATTCTTGAATTCACTCTCATTGTCACTTCTAATCTTCTTGATGGATGTTTCAAATTCATTTTGGCATCTCTTGACAAAGGTCTTGAATAGTTCAAATACATCACTCTTGTCATGAAGAAAGAACACCCAAGTGTATCTAGTGTAGTCATCAACTATGACAAAACCATACTTGTTGCCACCAATGCTAGTGTATGTTGTTGGCCCAAACAAGTCCATGTGCAACAACTCAAAAGCTTTGCTTGTACTCATTGTGCCCTTGGATGGATGTGCACTGCCATGTTGTTTGCCAGCTTGACAAGCACCACAAGGTTTGTCCTTCTCAAATGTGACATCACTCAAGCCTCTAACCAATTCATGCTTCACTAACTTGTTCAATTGCTTCATGCCAACATGACCAAGCCTTCTATACCACAACCAACCCTTGCTAGCCTTTGAGAGTAAGCATGTTGTCAACTTGGCTTCTTTTGATTTGAAGTCCACAAGATAGAGATCACCATATCTAAATCCCTTGAAGATCATATTTGTACCATCACTACTAACCACTTCAACTTCTTGACAAGTGAATATGCATTTGTAGCCAAGATCACAAAGTTGAGAGACCGACAAGAGGTTGTAATCAAGATTGTCAACTAGCAACACTTTGGATAAGCTCTTCTCTTGTGTGATAGCAATCTTTCCAAGCCCCAAAACATTTCCCTTCTTGTCATTGCCAAATGTGATAGGCTCATACTCATCAATGCCCTTGATGCTAATTGATTTGAACATGTGAGAATCCCCGGTCATATGTTGAGTGCACCCACTATCCATTATCCAATGCTCTCCTCCGGCACGGTAATTGACCTACAAAAAGAGATCAATTCTTCTTAGGTACCCAAACTTGCTTGGGTCCTTCAAGGTTAGTCACCAAGGTCTTTGGTACCCAAATGGCTTTCTTCCTTGAGCCCACCATGGTGCACCAATGAACCTTGCACGAACACCATTATTTCCCTTCACAAGCATATATGCATTATCAAGCTTGATGGAAGAAACATTGGTTCTCTTGTTCATGCACTTTTGCTCTACATGACCCACTTGCTTGCAAGCTTTGCAATAGCTACCATTGTTCTTCACAAAACGAGTCTTGTGAGTAACAAGGGCGGCCTTGCCTTTCTTGGGGATATAGCCCAATCTCTCTTTGTAGAGAGATGCTCTTTGGCTACCCAAGCACATAAGCAAGCGGTCCTCACCACCATAAGCCTTAGCCAAGGTGTGATTGACCTCCTTCACTTCCCTTTTCAAACAAGCATTTTCATGAATAAGCATGGGATTGCAAGAATCTTCACTAGAGATAGATGTGCTAGTGGTAGTGCTAGTGGAGGCAACACACATGGGGTTTGATGTGACAGAACCTCCTAATTACTGGGCCCACCTGCACCTGTCATTGTCCCAAAGACCTCTGACAGCTATGTAGATGCACCTAATAACTTAAGAAGCCTATCGGGTGTCATCGGGAACCCCGAGTACACCTCATACCAGGATCAACAAAGGAGTAGCTACATCATTACAACATTTGTTACAAAAATATAGATTAGAGTGCGGAAGAATAATAACATTAATTTTATAAAAGGTGAGTAAGTTACATTTGGGTAAACTTAACTTAATTTGCGGAAGCTGAGTAGAACTAGAAGACAACCAGTTCATGTCGTGCCCACCGACATAACCCTGGTTAACATCACGAGTCAACACCTGCAACAAGGGTTAACAAACCCTGAGTACACAATGTACTCCGCAAGACTTACCCGACAAAAAGAAAAGACTCCATGGGTATGCTGGCTTAAGGGAAGTAGAGCTAGAAAAGGGAAGTTTGCAGAAAAGCTTACTACAAGTGGATCCTTGCTTTCAATTTTTAGCATCAAATTAAGTTATTACCAGTATCCACTTTGCACCTGCTCTAAGTCAAACACTTCTTAAGCAACACATTTCATCAACATTCCTTCTTCTCTTTTCCATAATCACCAGGTTCCATTTGTTATCTACGATAAAAGGTCAGGTAATCAAGTCTCCTCCGAGAAGCAACTGCGATCCGCGAATCGATTAAAGCCCAGCTGGGGATCCCTAACCACACGATATATGTAGCACTTAAGCTTGCATATATGAACCCTCACTCAGTTCGTCCAAAACGGGAACGAGGCCTACGCCACCCGAGAATATAGTACACCTCCAATCCGAGACTTTAACCCACGAGGGTAACATGTACTCCCGCCATCTCTCCACTCCCAGTGCGCGGTTGCCATTCCCGATTTGGCACACCCCCAAGATCAGGCTTACCGGGGCATGTGGCTAGTTAGGGTCAATCGACCATTTGCCAGTATGATTCAAGATTTGACCAAAAGGCATCCCAAATCACAAAGCCTAAGTTTCAATAGTCCCGACTTACATTTTTCCTAACAACAAATAAACCTTAAAATAGTAAATAAATTAAACAAGCTCAAAATGGCTTCAAACCTTTTATACAACCTCCGAACACAACCCGTGTCCCGTCCGGTCTCAAATTAATCATTGTTATGTCCACCATATATTATTGGAGGAACAAAGGTAAACCTATATCTTTCAATGATGAAACAATCACTTTTTTCTACATGCAAGTCTAAGCATTACTAAAGCATAAAAGCTCATGGATACACATACTAGTGGGTTAACATCAAAAATAACGTAGATCAAGGTAGTCATGCAAAGAATTTCTATCATCCAACTCCTACTAACTTAATGCACATTTCACTAGACTTAAGATGAATAAAGATTTTCAAAACATAGAAAGGTTTATGCTCAAAACCGCTTGCTTGTGTTGCAAAGGACTAATGTTAGATTCCGAAGTTGGACCACCCACGTCACACTTGACACCAACACCTCATTGGATGCACCTTCTCCAAAGCTTGGTCATCGTTTGACCACATCACTTTCGTTTACACTACACGTAATAATGATACATGTTTAACATGATGGAATTGTAAACATGATGCTTGATGATGCATGAAATAATAAACAACTTGGTTCAACTTTCCTACACGATAAAGTTGCAACCCAACAAAACCAACTTGTTGAACTACTTCTATCACTAAAGGAGTTCTCAAGGACCATTTGATGTGGTATGATTCAAGATTCACAAAACCATCCCAAATCACTCAAAGCCTAAGTTATTATATACTAAACACTTACTTTTTCTAATACAACAAATAAAGCATAAAATAGTAAATAAATTAAACATCTCAAAATGGCTTCAAAATTTTTATACAAGTAGAACATACCATAAAACATTACCAAATAAATTTTCATGAATTTTGGAAATATATATTATTTTCTAAAATTCATAGAAGATGCATTTTTCAATTAAACAATGTATTTTTAAAACATGCAAGAACTATTCAAAACCAAAGTTTCAAATTGTTCATGGATACACACTCATGGGAAGGCCACACAAAAATTTTCCACAATTTTGGAGCACTAATTGAATTTCTCTTCTTCTTCACAAAGTTCTAATGGAGACTATTCAAAACAAAGAAATTGAATAAACATTTCAGTAAAAAGAAAAGAGCCATCGGGCTCAAAACCGCCGGCCCCAGAGGGGCACCAGCAGCTGTACCTCTACAAGCTACTTACACTTTGATGAGAAAGCTTGTGATTATCTTTTCGAATTGTTCTTCAAGCATATTATCTCGCCCAACGCGGCCCGCCAAAGCCGTTCCTTCCAAAATTGCGTAGAAGGTCCTTGGGTTTCTTAAAACTATAAAGCTACACAGTAAAATACTATTTCAGACGTGGTGTCACAACTTTTTTAAAGGGACCCCGATCCCATTTTCCTATTCGGTTTTCTCAGTCCCCGACCACTCCCCGTCCCTTGTAATCCCCCACGTTCGGGTGGCGGCGCGGGCTAAATGCCCACCTGTCTCCATCCCGGCGAAAATGAGGGTGCAAAGACCTCTAGTACCTATAGACGACCCAAAACCCCACTTAAACCTAAGACCATAAAGATACCTCGCCTATCCATAGTTATCCTAGGGTGACCCTGCTCAAAAAGATTAGAGCGCAACCGTTCTCGCCGAAAATACGTGTTCCGGCGACCCTTTCCGTGAAAGCGACAAACTAAAGGCATAGGCATGATCGGGAGCTCACCAAGACGCCATGCCCACGCCGGTTACGGGGGATGAAGCGGAGCAAGGTTGACGACGGTGACAGCGGCGGTGGCGGCGCGAACCGGTGGCAACGTCGGTGTTCCGGCATGACGGAGCTCCGACTGAAAAAATAAGCGAGCGCATGAGCAACATCAAGTCGAGGTGAAGCGAAAACGCTATGAAGGACAAGCAAAAGCTCCGTGGAGCGACTTGACCACGGCGGGCGGCGAGCTCGACAGTGCTCAGGATGGCAAAGGGGAGCATGACCACGGGATTAGTTGAGTAGAAGCAAAACGGTGGCGACGAAATCGTGGCGGCGGCGACACCGACCCTAGCGCAAGAAACGACGAACTGAAGGCATAGGCATGACTGGGAGCTCACCAAGACCTTGGTGCCCACGCTGGTTACGGCGTGGACGAAGCGGAGCAAGGTTGACGACAGTGACAGCGGCGGTGGCGGCACGCACCGGCGGCAACGTCGGTGTTCCGGCACGACGAAGCTCCGACTGACAAAATAAGCGAGCGCATGAGCAACATCAAGTCGAGGGGAAGCGAAAACGCTATGAAGGACAAGCGAAAGCTTCGTGGAGCGACTTGACCACGGCGGGCGGTGAGCTCGGTAGTGCTCAGGACGGCGGCGATGAAAGCGGCGCGCACGGCCTACTCGGGCGATGCGAGGCAGTGCGAGCTAGCTCAGGAGGTGTGCATGGCAAAGGGGAGCACGACCGCGAGATTAGTTCAGCAGAGGCAAAACGGTGGCGACAAAATCATGGCGGCGGTGACACCGACCCTAGCGCGGTAAACGACGAACTAAAGGCATAGGCATGACTGGGAACTCACCAAGACCTTGGTGCCCACGCTAGTTACGGCGGTGAAAGGTCCTAAATGGCTAGAGGGGGGGTGAATAGCCTAATAAAATTTTCTACAAAACACTAGACAAACTTGTTAGAATAACAAAAGGCGATAAATGCGTTTGCTCTAGCTCTACTTGTCGGCAAGCCTCCTATTGACAATTCTAGTTGCTATGATCTCTAGTTCACTCAATTTGCTAAGTCGCTACTTTACCAACTAGGTGAACAAGCTAGATTACACTAATCAAGACTAAGCAACTAGCTAGGCTACACAAACTATACAAGCACAATATATATATCAATGTAAATGCAAGTGTGTAGAGGTGATATACCACAATGTCGAGGCTAGTCAATCCAATCACCGAGGATGATATGATGAGATAACCAAATCGAAGCCAATCACCAAGAGACAAATGGAGACACGGGATTTAACCCGAAGTTCACTTGAGCACCCTCAAGCTATGTCTCCGTTGTGTCGACCTTCTCACGTGTGGGTCAAGGTGGAGCTCACTCCAAGCCAATTGCCTTTAGGCTTCTTGCACCCAAAGCAAATGAGAGGTACTCACCGACACGAGCAATGTATTATCTTGCAATTCGTCATCCCGACGAGGATGCACGGTCCTCTCACAAATCACCGGAGGTGGCCAAGAACATTCACCTTCTCTTGCCAACGACTCCACCAATCACCAAGCCGGCTAGGAGTGGTGCTCTCTAAGAGCAACAAGAAAACCACCGGCTCACAACGATCCCCAAGTGCCACTAGATGCAAAGATCAAAGCAAGGTGCACTTGAATCACCTCAACTCACTAGAAAGATGCTCACAAGCAAAGGGAGTGAGGAGGAGGATGTTTTCTCAGCTCAAAGGGTGTTAGAATGTGTAAGAATGACCAAGAGGCCTCCCCAAGGCCAGCCAAACACATATTTATAGCCATCCCATTCGAAATAGAGCCGTTATTTTCAAACACGTCGAAAACTGTACAACGCCGGACGCGCCAGGCGCCGTGCCAACCGGCACCGGCACCGCGCGACACAACGCCGCCGGAGGCGCCAGCGGTAGCGCCCGTCAGCGTCGCGCCGCGCCCGGGCGACCCCTCCGCGTGACATGCTCTCGGACCGCGTCCGGCCGCGGCCGGACGCGCCAGCGAGCGCCACGCGCGCGCTTCAAAGCCGAAGCCGCCGAACCTCGCCCGGTGGCGCCGGACGCCGGGACTCATCGAGCCCGCGTCGGGCGTGAGGCGCCGGACGCCGTCGCGCCCCCGCCGACCCTCAACACTATGCCGGACGCGCCAGCGCTCGTGTATGCCGCGTCCGGCGCAGTCACTTTTACGCTGAGGTTTCCGTTTTGCGTCGCCTCGACTCCGACATGCTACTCAACTAGTATACCAACTTGAGCATGAGAGTTAGCATGTTTTCACCACAACGATGCATCCGGCGTAATAGAAAATAGACGTTTCATTTTCTCGAAAGCGCCGAATCCCGCCTTCGTAAATGAGCCAACACCACCACGTGTACATCACCATGTGCTCATGTGTTAGCATTTTCACAAACAATTTCGAAGGTCGGATTAGCTCTCTAGGTTAGAATGCATGCAATTGATTTTGAACCTAGAGGCACATGAGGACCGATATGTACGATAGTTTTTCCCTCTTTATAGTACGGCTTATCGATCCTATAATCACTCACACCCTCTATGGTGTCTTGAGTGTAAAATCAAAATGGCCCTATGGATATACCTTTGCCTTGAGCCCATTTTGATCCACGATCCACTCCAAGTCATGCACTTGGTCATCATTTGAACCATCTCGATCCATCCACCATGACCACCATGCACAACCTTGGCTTGACCAATCTCCAACTAATACAAACACTTAGCATAGAGAGATTAGTCCTAAGGATGTCACTAATTAGCCAAAACCAATCTAGAGATCTTCAATCTCCCCCTTTTTGGTAATTGGTGACAACCCGCATAAAGATTTTATGATTAAGGGTTTTTGAACCTATCATGGTTGTCCAAGCATTTTGCTTACAATCATAGGATTGGACAATCATAATAAATTCGGTTTTGGTAGCATGAGCTCCCCCTACATGTATGCCTAGAGTTTGGTATAGGCTTTGCATACATGTATGAATATTGAAATTAGGGAGTGAGCCATGTTACCAAAATGATGCTTAAGGTGAAAGAATGGACCTTTGAAGCGTGATACCAATCGAGTTGCGCCTTTCTCACCATACAAGCATCATGGATAACTAGATATTTCATCAAAAACTCAAAGTACCTCGTGAGATCATATTATAAGCATATGTACTTGAATTTAGAGCGGAAATCAAAATATCTAGATACCACCTAAGCATGCTAGTTGATCAATCATCAATCAAGGCACCACTAGCATACACCACACAAGCATGTATATATGGAATTTAAATACATGTGCAAGAGCAAGTCATATGTTTAGTGCACAAACAAATGCAACAATGGGCTTATGAGCTTGATCCCCCTACTTGTGTGCCTTAAAAAAAATTTGATCCCCTTCTAATCTTTATGCACTAATCTCTCCCCCTTTGTCAACAATTGACATAAAAGGATTGATCGGGTTCTTTTGATATTGGAAAGATTAGTTTTCAAATTTGGCCAAATTTGGATAGCTTGCCATAGATGTAATTCGGTTTGAACCAAAGACAAGCTTCTTCACACCTCAAGAGAGGGTTATCATGTCTATGTTGAACCACATATTTGACAATAATCCAAATTCAACACTTGAGATTGCAAGCCCACAAGCATGTCATATGTCATCACTAGATCAATCAAGCGTATAAAACAATAGTGATGGCATACATACATTGAAATTCATTGCTTTTCCATGAATGCAACCTAAGGAACAAGTTGTATGTCTATATGTTCTAGCAAGTCCTTAGATATTATGATGACATGTCAAACAATTTCACCTTTGCTTTGGCTCGGTGGAGAGGCATGTCACATATGTGGGGTGCATTCAACTCATATTGGAGAAGTCAAGAATGTTCAATTCATTTCTAAGCTTGCAAAATCTCTTCTCATCAAGTGGCTTGGTAAAGATATTGGCAAGTTGATCTTCGGTACCAATTGGATGGATTGCAATATCTCCTTGTTGTTGATGCTCTCTAATGAAATGGTGCCTTATATCAATGTGCTTGGTTCTTGTATGTTGCACCGGATTTTGAGTCATCTTGCAAGCACTCTCATTGTCACAATACAAGGGTACTTTGTTGAAGTCAAATCCATAATCCTTCAATGTAGACCTCATCCAAAGTAGTTGACAACAACAACTCCCCGCACTCACATATTCGGCTTCGGCGGTAGAGAGTGTCACACTTGTTTGCTTCTTTGAGGACCATGACACAAGTGATCTTCCAAGGAATTGGCAAGTCCCACTAGTGCTTCTTCTATTTATCTTGCAACCTCCATAGTCGGAGTCCGAATATCCAACAAGCTCAAAGCTAGACCCCTTAGGATACCATAAGCCAACATCTTGTGTATGCTTCAAATACCTCAATATTCTCTTTGCGGCCTTGTAATGACTCTCTCTTGGTGAGGATTGGAATCTTGCACACAAACATACACTAAACATGACATCCGGTCTTGATGCGGTCACATAGAGTAGACTTCCAATCAATGACCGAAATAGCTTTTGATCAACCATGTTGCCTTTGAGATCTTGATCTAGTGTGCCACTTGTACCCATTGGTGTGGTAATGCCCTTTGCATCTTGCATGTCAAACTTCTTGATCATGTCTCTTATGTATTTGCCTTGGCTAATGAATGTACCATTCTTGAGTTGCTTGATTTGAAGTCCAAGGAAATATGTGAGCTCTCCAAGCATAGACATTTCAAATTCTTTGGCCATCATTTTAGCAAACTCTTCACAATAGTCTTGGTTAATTTGTTGATCCAAATATGATATCATCCACATATATTTGCAAGATGAACAAATCCTTGCCAATCTTCTTGGTGAAGAGAGTAGTGTCGGCCTTCCCCATCTTGAAGCCTTTCTTGAGTAAGAAGTCTCAACCTCTCATACCATGCTCTAGGTGCTTGCTTCAAGCCATACAATGCCTTCTTCAACTTGTACACATGATTAGGCTTGTGATAATCTTCAAAACCGGGAGGTTGCTCAACATATACAAGCTCATTGATGTAGCCATTGAGAAATGCACTCTTCACATCCATTTGGTATAACTTGATGTCATGGGCACATGCATAGGTTAATAGAATTCTAATCGTGGCGGCGGCGACACCATAGCTGCCACCAGTGGCGACGCGGTGAAAGAAAGAATAGGCGGCTTGGGCTCATAGGATGGCTAGGGAAACGGAGGAATCAACACGCAGTTACTTGCCATGCCACGTCGAAGTAGGAGGTGGTCGAGGAACGTGCCTGGAAGCCGGCAGAAGGATGGCGACGAAGAACAAAGCGTCGGGTTCCTCCCCCCTGCTTCGAGCACTATAGCAGCTCCCCCTTCCATCAGATTTTCATCAATTGCTCCAAGATTCGTGCAGTAACAAGAAAAATTGCCAATACAAAAATTGCTCCAAATTTCATGATCTACAATTTTCCTATAGAAAGTATTTTCAAATTTTGTCTCCAAAATAGACTTTTGAAATAGGGTCAAAATAAAGTTTAAATGAAATTCAAAATTACTTTAAAATTTATATAAAAACTTGAAAAACTGTGAACACCTCTTTTTGTACATCAAAACAAAATCTACACATTAGCTTTTGGAAGTTTTGCCAAATTTTGCATGGATTTTGAAATATCGAAAAGGGGATAAATCTAGGGTTTTGAAACTAGAGTTTTTGAAATCCAAATCAAGCTTGAATTTGATAAAATTTCACACCAGCAATTTATACTTATAAAAACAATCATCCAAACTCATAATTAGGATCATAATAATCATGTGCATAAAATAAAATCACCCTAAAACCCTAAAGCACAAACAATCTCTAAATAAATAAACTTATTTTAATGAATGCATTTAAAGTTATCCAACCATGCATGCTTTGCAATGAAATGATGACATGATCAAAATTTTAATTGTTCATTAACATCTAGTATGTTACATTTGATTGATCAACTAGAATGTCACATGTAATGCTAGTATTGCAAGTTTCAACCTTATCCTCAATCAAAGACAACTCATGCTCTTTGAGTAGAGAGGAATGAGCTTTTTCAAGCTTGGAGTGAGACTTCTCAAGCTTCTTATGGTCTACCTTTAGACTCTCATAAGATGCCCAAAGCTCATCAAGTTCTTGCTTAAGGCTTTTCTTTTCCTTATTCAAGCCCTTGCACTCCTTCCTACTTTCCTTGTACATTGCAATACAATCATCAAGCATGATTTGCAACTCCTCCACGGTGTGAGTTGGTTCCTCATCATCACTATCACTATCACTATCATCATTATCTTTCTTAGTGGGAGATTCTATCTTAGTAGCCTTAGCCATGAAGCATGAAGAAGGTGTGTCGAAGAGTGAGATCTTGTCATGCATGGCCACGTGAGCTTGACCCTTCTTCTTCTTGTTCTTCTTGTCCTCTTCTTCATCACTTGAGGAGGATGAAGCATCACTATCCCATGTAGCCACATGAGACTCATTCTTCTTCTTCGGCTTGTCATTCTTCTCATTCTTCTTGTCATTCTTCTTCCTAGCCTTCTTGATGCCCTTCTCATCTTCACTATCATATGGGCATTCGGCAATTAGATGACAATCATCATGGCACCTAAAGCACTTCATGTTGCCTTCATTCTTGCCACCCTTCTTCTTGGATGAGTGTTTCTTCTTCTTCTTGGAGATGTAGCTCCTCTTGACATATTTGCCCAATTTCTTCACAAAGAGAGCCATGTGTTCATCAATTTCACTTCCACTACTAGAAGTGCCTTCTTCTTCGTCACTTGACTCCTCTTTCTTGCTCTTGCCCTTGGATAATGAGCTAGCCTTGAGTGCCAAGCTCTTGTCATCTTTCTTTTCATCATCCTTGTTCTTCTTGTTGGCCTTGTTGATGAGCTCTTGCTTCTTCTTATCATCTCTATATGAGTCATCGGTCATAACCTCATCAAGCAATTGGTTGGGAGTCAAATCCTTCAAATTTGTCCTCACAAGCACGTGATGAACATCCCAAACCGCTCCGGCAAACACCTCAAGAACTACATGTTGAAGGTCTTGTCCTTGATCTCTTCTCCAAGAGAATTGAGATCATTCACCAACACTTGCATGTGGTGAAACATCTCCGGAACACCCTCGTCCTCTTCCATCTTGAAACTAT
>JADLZK010003305.1:0-19059 GCA_015847255.1 Hyparrhenia diplandra | reverse complement strand
AAAGCCACCTTAAGAAACGGGTACTATTAGATTACAAGGGCGGGAAGAGAGATGTGGAATTTGTCAACTTCTTTATTACAAACGCCAAAGTTCGAGAAAATAGAATTTCGACACGGCGTGCCAAATGCGATTTTGAATATGTGGATGCACAACTAGCGAAAATCGAAACTAATGTTCAGCGCTCCAAGGACATAAAAGCAACATTTTTGTCTTGTGCCGGTCTCTACCTTGACCTTGTGCACATCGTGGGATATGCATGATAGAGTACTTGCTGTGTGTGACCGAGCATTAAATTTTGATTACACCATTAAATTTGTTTCAATTAATTCTTCAAAACAAGATATCACATGGATAGTAGATAAAATTACAAGCGGGCCCCAAACGATGGTAGTTGGGATAGAGTAGGACAAACTTTTTTAGGGCCAAATTCTAATTCTCCCATAGTCCTATTACTCCAAACAATGTTTGAAATTTCGAAATAGCACACAAGTTACAGTCGCCCTTTACATTAACCGTGGGACCATGGTGTGTCGCATCGAACACTCTACGCTTGCCACCTCGATTCCTTTATAGTGCTACTATGGGCGCTTTTCTCTCAGCCTCTCATTCTCTCGTCTCTTCCTTGTTCCTTCTCCCATACTACACCTATACTGTACTAGTAGTACTCTTCTCACCTCTTCTCCGTCCTGACTTTCCAAACTCATCTCAAGCAAACAAGAGTAGAGAGCGGTCCGACATAGGGGACTGCCTCGCCTTCGTCTCCATCCTGGGCAGGTGCACCTCTTTATCACATCCATGCAGCTAGATATGGTTTTTCATGTGGTTCTAGAAACAGCAAATAGAGAAGTTTTTTTTTCTTTTTTGGTGGTTGCAGATCTAGGGTCCGTCGCGGAAGCACATCTTCTTTTCTTTTTTGGTGGTTGCAGATCTGGGGTCCGTCGCGAAAGCATATCTTCTTGGGTAAGCACCGAAATCTAGATTGTAAAGTGCATTATCCTTCCTTTTTTTGAAGGGTTTTTTTTGAATGGTTTGCTATCTAGCTTGTACAACATTGCTCAATAATTTTGTCGTCTTAAAATCCTTTTTCTGGATGATTGATCCTAGGTACAAACCCAAAGACCCACACGGAGATTATAAAAGGATGAGGAGTCCCAAGAAGCACAGCAGGATCTAGCGTTGCTGAAGGCACATCTTCTTGCGTAAACGCCGAATCTAATCCCAAAGCGCATTTCATTTTCCACTAACTAAACCAATCCCAGATCTACAAACTTCCCACTCTAGCAAACTTGCATCAGGAGCCCTGAGAGTGAAACAAAATTATATTTCCACCCTTCCTTTACCTCTTCTCGTCGGTTCTCGTTCCCATGTACGACCGATGGGCCGTCCCAAGAACTACCTCTTCTCGTTGGAGCCAAGTTTTTTCGTTTGCAAAAATCCAAGGATGGCAAACTAGTTTAGCAAACTCTTGATATGTTGTCATTTTAAATTGTACACATGAAGCTGCTAGGAAGTAATGGTTTAGCAGCTCCCCCGTCATAGTCGTATCTTATTGGCTACTCTATTTTTTCGTGAGAGAAAACCGGCGAAAACCTGGAGGAAAAACTCGTCCTCGTCGAGGAGATGCCACCCTTATCGCCTTTGAGTTGCCGCTTCATCTCTTCCAATATAATTGCAAACATAGACCTTTTTCTTTACCTTCATCTTCAGCCGTATACAATTCCTCGTGCACCATATCATAAATTCCATCATCATGGCCATCTTCTTCATCCACACTCATGCAAAGATCATCATTGATACTAGTCCGTTCATCAGCAAGGCCCTCATTTTCATATAGTATAACCTCCAATGGTTCCCCATGATGTATCCACCTAGTGTAAGTGCTAGCCATTCCATTAATATACAAGTGTAAGTGATTACTTTGGTTGTGTGAACGCTAGTGTTGTCAATGCATTCTGCCCATATGGATTGAGCTTTATTATGATGGGCATGAAGCAAGATGGAATGGAAGGGCCATTCCGAAGTTTTTATTTTTTATTTGAGCCCTACTCGGCAGTTCTATTATTCCACACTTGGTTTGAAACCTAATAATGCTGTATATCAAGTAGGATGATGTGTCAGATATCTCCTAAAGTTCTGGAGAAAATAGAATTTCGTACAGAGCATGCCAAATCCGATTCTGAATATGTGGATGAACAGCAAGCGAAACTGAAACTAGAGGCCAGGGCTTCCAAGGACATAAAAGTAACATTTTTGTCTTGTGGCGGGCTCTACCTTGACATTATGCACATGAGGGATATGCATGATAGGAGTATTGTTGATCTTTATGAGCATGCGTTGTGTGTGACCGAGCATTACGACCAACATTTTTTGTAAACTCTTTGTGTCGTATTTTGTACATTGTCCAGAGTTTACAATGGATGGAACTTCTACTCATGAATGTCTAGCTTGTCATCTTTTTTTTTTTATCATATTTTAAAATTGAGATGCTGACTTCATAAGACTAATGACAGAGCTTGTTTGTTTACTGTGGCACTCGCTGCACTGTTGATAGTGCAGTTTTATAGTTTATTGAAACTTTGCTGTCAGGATGACTGCTTGTGGTTTGGAACTGATTTCTTTGTGTACACATCCGTAGCGATTACTTTGGTTGTGTGAAGGCTAGTGTTGTCAATGAATTCTCGCGCGGTTCGGATTGAGCTTTTATCATGGCAATGAAGCAAGACTGGAATGGAAGGGTCATTCGAAGGGTTTTTTTTTTCCACACTCGAGGACAAGCACCGCAAAACCGGAGGCTACCTATGCTTTGAATTTGCAGTGAAGCAAGGCGTAAAAGCCTCGTCTTTGTGAGTTTGTGTATGATTAGGAACAGATTTTGTTGGGCTATCCTTCCACATGGAGGATGAATTTGGAGCCCAACAAAGCAGCCCAAACTAGCGACGCCCAGTTAGCTTGTGCACCGCTGATCTCGGTTGATTCAACGGTTGAGATTGCTTGGGAAGCATGTATGGGGTAAGGAAAAACCCTAGCCTCCATTCAACCGAGAAACTATGCCACCTCCGGATGCCGTGATGACGTGCTTCGTTGCGGTACCGCCGGAGGACCCGCCGAGCAGAAGATCCTCCAAATACGCATCCAACAGAGGAACAACTTCCAACTTGAGCCCGTCGCGCCCCGGGCCGCAGGTTCCGCAGTACACGGACACCAAGGAGGTGATCCAAATACAAAGATATAGCAGCGAGCCGTAGCAAATCAATCACCAACAAGATATAGCTGCCGCCCCGTGGCGTCGCGCTCCTCCGCCCCCCCCCCGCCCCCACACCCTCGCGTGCCGCCGCCACCACCATTCAAGTGTGTGGCAACGCATTATATATATATAATATAAATAATAATATGTCCGCAGTGTTATAACCTACGCAGCGGAAAACGGCCCAGCTCGTTGTACCACAAGAGAACGGGCCTAACATGCAGGTCCAAATTCAGGCCCAAAGGAAGGCCGGCTTCTGCCGGAGCGAAGCGGAGGCCCGTTCAAAACCGGATGCAGGCCCAGCCAAATTCAGTCTGGTACAGACGCGTGTCAACATCCATCGTCTCTAGCAGATTCGGGCGATCGAAGACTCGAGACAAATACAGCGCTGCACCGCCGAAGCGCTCGCCATCGACATGTGTCTCGCAACGCCGCACACCACGCACACCTGTGGACTACGGCAGCAACGCACGACTGTAACATGCGACAGTTATTCACGCGCACTAAAGCGTCCGCTTATCGATACATGTCCGCAATACCAAAGAAATAGCACGCATACCGGCGACAACACACGCTCAGAAATGACCGCGCTGGCGGTAGCGGTTATGAAGCATGTACGTACACCTGCTAACACATCCCGTCTGAAACTATACGCGCGTCGGTAGTGGCTGAGACATGTACGTAGACACCTGATAACACAACTCGCTCAAACTATACGCCGTCGGTAGGAGCCGCGACATGTACGACACCCGCTAACACAACTCGCCTCAAAATAAACGCGCCGTGTGAGTGGTTGCCAATGTACGTACACCGCTAACACAACTCGTCTGAAAAATAAACGCGTCGGTAGTGGTCGCCAAAACGACACCGCTAACACAACTCGCCTGAAAAATAAAACGTTGTCGGGTAGTGGTCGCGACATGTACGCACACCCGCTAACATAACTCGTCTGAAAATAAACGCCGCCGGTAGTGGCCGCGACATGTACGTACGCACACCTCCTAACACAACTCGTCTAAAAATAAACGCGCGACTTTAATTTAAGGACCGCTACGTACACTTTTGTATGTTCCAAGCGCCGTTATCTCGCAAAGACGCCGCCCGTACCGGTGTCAAGCAACACGGACGGTTCTCGACCACGCGAGTTCGTGGAATCAACGCACGCCCGTAATACTCGTGAATCGGCATGCACGGGCGGCGCCAAAAGGTGTCTGTAAGCAAAACGCGTCAATTAGGGTTGCATCCACAATGATCGGTCTCGAAAATGCGCTGTGATGAAACGCTTGTCTCGAGATACGCTGAATTCTCGCGCACACTCGGTTTCAAAAAGCGCTCGCCGTAGCCGCGCGTCTGTGCCCAGCCAACGAAAAACGCGTTCGATTAAGAAAACAGACGCTTACATGAACACGTGTCCGTAATGACCTCCTATTATCGACGCCAGTATTTGTCTTGTGGGACCATCCGTCGCCTATTATCGACGCCGCCTCAGCCCGCGCGTGTCGAGAATGACACAACACGCACGCCGTTATTAGCGACGCCTCTCGGGCACACCGGGCGGTTATTAGCCTTTTTACATAGTGATATGTTTCTAGATGTGTCATTGCGGATCGCCGGGCGCTAATTTCAGCGAACTCAAAACAAAGAGAAGTTTCCAATACGGCTATAGAATCGACCTAGACTTTTTGCGGTTGTGGAATCAATTGCCTCACCCTAGATAACCTAAATTTGAAGAAATGGACCATTAGAGAGTTTTGCTAAGAATCACTTGTCATAGGCCTCAAAGTAGCACTTGTTTAGATCGAAATCTTAGAATTCCATAAAAAATTTCTGTGTTGACCAACGTACCGAAACAAGAAGGGGAACGACACGAAAGGTACATAGGAAGTTAGTGTGGATAGATTAGATGATGGTAGGATCAATTACATTGCGTTTCCCAACCGTTAATATATGTTTCAATATGTGTCATTGCGGACTGCTGGCATAATTTCAGCGCGAACTCAAAACAAAGAGAAGTTTCCAATGCGGCTATAGAATCGACCTAAACTTTTCGTGGTTGTGGAATCAATTGCCTCACCCTAGATAACCTAAATTTGAAGAAGTGGACCATTAGAGAGTTTTTCTAAGAATCACTTGTCATAGGCCTCAAAGTAGCACTTGTTTAGAGCGAAATCTTGGAATTCCATAAAAAATCTCTGTGTTGACCAACTTACCGAAACAAGAAGGGGAACGACAAGAAAGGTACATAGGAAGTGAGGGTGGATAGATTAGATGATGGTAGGATCAATTACATTGCGTTCCCCAACCGTTAATATATGTTTCTAGATGTGTCATTGCGGACTGGTGGCGCTAATTTCAGCGCGAACTCAAAACAAAGAGAAGTTTCCAATGCGGCTATAGAATCGACCTAGACTTTTTTGCGGTTGTGGAATCAATTGCCTCACCCTAGATAACCTAAATTTGAAGAAGTGGACCATTAGAGAGTTCTGCTAAGAATCACTTGTCATAGGCCTCAAAGTAGCACTTGTTTAGATCGAAATCTTGGAATTCCATAAAAATCTCTTGTTGACCAACGTATCAAAACAAGAAGGGGAACGACAAAAAGGTACATAGGAAGTTAGGGTGGATAGATTAGATGATGGTAGGATCAATTACATTGCGTTCCCCAACCGTTAATATATGTTTCAATATGTGTCATTGCGGATTTGGCGGTGCTAATTTCAGCACGAACTCAAAACAAAGAGAAGTTTCCAATGCGGCTATAGAATCGACCTAGACTTTTTCGCGGTTGTGGAATCAATTGCCTCACCCTAGATAACCTAAATTTGAAGAAGTGGACCATTAGAGAGTTTTTCTAAGAATCACTTGTCATAGGCCTCAAAGTAGCACTTGTTTAGAGCGAAATCTTGGAATTCCATAAAAAATCTCTGTGTTGACCAACGTACCAAAACAAGAAGGGGAACGACAAGAAAGGTACATAGGAAGTTAGGGTGGATAGATTAGATGATGGTAGGATCAATTACATTGCGTTCCCCAACCGTTAATATATGTTTCTAGATGTGTCATTGCGGACTGCTGGCGCTAATTTCAGCGCGAACTCAAAACAAAGAGAAGTTTCCAATGCGGCTATAGAATCGACCTAGACTTTTTTCGGTTGTGGAATCAATTGCCTCACCCTAGATAACCTAAATTTGAAGAAGTGGACCATTAGAGAGTTTTTCTAAGAATCACTTGTCATAGGCCTCAAAGTAGCACTTGTTTAGAGCGAAATCTTGGAATTCCATAAAAATCTCTCTGTGTTGACCAACGTACCGAAACAAGAAGGGGAACGACAAGAAAGGTACATAGGAAGTTAGGGTGGATAGATTAGATGATGGTAGGATCAATTACATTGCGTTCCCCAACCGTTAATATATGTTTCAATATGTGTCATTGCGGACTGCTGGTGCTAATTTCAGCGCAAACTCAAAACAAAGAGAAGTTTCCAATGCGGCTATAGAATCGACCTAGACTTTTTCGCGGTTGTGGAATCAATTGCCTCACCCTAGATAACCTAAATTTGAAGAAGTGGACCATTAGAGAGTTTTTCTAAGAATCACTTGTCATAGGCCTCAAAGTAGCACTTGTTTAGAGCGAAATCTTGGAATTCCATAAAAAATCTCGTGTTGACCAACGTATCGAAACAAGAAGGGGAACGACACAGAAAGGTACATAGGAAGTTAGGGTGGATAGATTAGATGATGGTAGGATCAATTACATTGCGTTCCCCAACCGTTAATATATGTTTCAAGATGTGTCATTGCGGATTTGCTAAGCTAATAATTTCAACGCGAACTCAAAACAAAGAGAAGTTTCCAATGCGGCTATAGAATCGACCTAGACTTTTTTAAGGTTGTGGAATCAATTGCCTCACCCTAGATAACCTAAATTTGAAGAAGTGGACCATTAGAGAGTTTTTCTAAGAATCACTTGTCATAGGCCTCAAAGTAGCACTTGTTTAGAGCGAAATCTTGGAATTCCATAAAAAATCTCTTTGTGTTGACCAACGTATCAAAACAAGAAACAAGAAGGGGAACGACAAGAAAGGTACATAGGAAGTTAGGGTGGATAGTTAGATGATGGTAGGATCAATTACATTGCGTTCCCCAACCGTTAATATATGTTTCTAGATGTGTCATTGCGGATCGCTGGGCGCTAATTTCAAAGAACTCAAAACAAAGAGAAGTTTCCAATGCGGCTATAGAATCGACCTAGACTTTTTCAAGTTGTGGAATCAATTGCCTCACCCTAGATAACCTAAATTTGAAGAAGTGGACCATTAGAGAGTTTTTCTAAGAATCACTTGTCATAGGCCTCAAAGTAGCACTTGTTTAGAGCGAAATCTTGGAATTCCATAAAAAATCTCTCAGGTTGACCAACGTTATCAAACAAGAAGGGGAACGACAAGAAAGGTACATAGGAAGTTAGGGTGGATAGATTAGATGATGGTAGGATCAATTACATTGTGTTCCCAACCGTTAATATATGTTTCTAGATGTGTCATTGCGGACTGTTGGCGCTAATTTCAGCGCGAACTCAAAACAAAGAGAAGTTTCCAATGCGGCTATAGAATCGACCTAGACTTTTTCACGGTTGTGGAATCAATTGCCTCACCCTAGATAACCTAAATTTGAAGAAGTGGACCATTAGAGAGTTTTGCTAAGAATCACTTGTCATAGGCCTCAAAGTAGCACTTGTTTAGATCGAAATCTTGGAATTCCATAAAAAATCTCTGTGTTGACCAACGTACCAAAACAAGAAGGGGAACGACACGAAAGGTACATAGGAAGTTAGGGTGGATAGATTAGATGATGGTAGGATCAATTACATTGGAAGTTCCCCAACCGGTAATATATGTTTCAATAATTATGTGTCATTCAACCATTAATATATGTTTCTAATTTCATTGCGAACTCAAAACAAAGAGAAGTTTCCAATGCGGCTATAGAATCGACCTAGACTTTTTTCGTGGTTGTGGAATCAATTGCCTCACCCTAGATAACCTAAATTTGAAGAAGTGGACCATTAGAGAGTTTTTTTCTAAGAATCACTTGTCATAGGCCTCAAAGTAGCACTTGTTTAGATCGAAATCTTGGAATTCCATAAAAATCTCTTTGTTGACCAACGTCTCAAAACAAGAAGGGGAACGACAAGAAAGGTACATAGGAAGTTAGGGTGGATAGATTAGATGATGGTAGGATCAATTACATTGCGTTCCCCAACCGTTAATATATGTTTCTAGATGTGTCATTGCGGATCGCTTTGGCGCTAATTTCAGCGAACTCAAAACAAAGAGAAGTTTCCAATGCGGCTATAGAATCGACCTAGACTTTTTTCGCGGTTGTGGAATCAATTGCCTCACCCTAGATAACCTAAATTTGAAGAAGTGGACCATTAGAGAGTTTTGCTAAGAATCACTTGTCATAGGCCTCAAAGTAGCACTTGTTTAGATCGAAATCTTGGAATTCCATAAAAAATCTATGTGTTGACCAACGTCATCAAAACAAGAAGGGGAACGACACAAAAGGTACATAGGAAGTTAGGGTGGATAGGTTAGATGATGGTAGGATCAATTACATTGCGTTCCCCAACCGTTAATATATGTTTCTAGATGTGTCATTGCGGATCTTTGGGGCGCTAATTTCAGCGCGAACTCAAAACAAAGAGAAGTTTCCAATGCGGCTATAGAATCGACCTAGACTTTTTTTCAACGGTTGTGGAATCAATTGCCTCACCCTAGATAACCTAAATTTGAAGAAGTGGACCATTAGAGAGTTTTTCTAAGAATCACTTGTCATAGGCCTCAAAGTAGCACTTGTTTAGATCGAAATCTTGGAATTCCATAAAAAATCTCGTTGTTGACCAACGTTACCAAAAAACAAGAAGGGGAACGACAAAAGAAAGGTACATAGGAAGTTATGGTGGATAGATTAGATGATGGTAGGATCAATTACATTCAATTTTGCGTTCCCAACCGTTAATATATGTTTCTAGATGTGTCATTGCGGATCGCTTTGGCGCTAATTTCAGCGCGAACTCAAAACAAAGAGAAGTTTCCAATGCGGCTATAGAATCGACCTAGACTTTTTTCAAGTTGTGGAATCAATTGCCTCACCCTAGATAACCTAAATTTGAAGAAGTGGACCATTAGAGAGTTTTGCTAAGAATCACTTGTCATAGGCCTCAAAGTAGCACTTGTTTAGATCGAAATCTTGGAATTCCATAAAAATCTTTGTGTTGACCAACGTCATCAAAACAAGAAGGGGAACGACAAGAAAGGTACATAGGAAGTTAGGGTGGATAGGTTAGATGATGGTAGGATCAATTACATTGCGTTCCCCAACCGTTAATATATGTTTCTAGATGTGTCATTGCGGATCTCCGGGCGCTAATTTCAGCGCGAACTCAAAACAAAAAGAGAAGTTTCCAATGCGGCTATAGAATCGACCTAGACTTTTTTCGCGGTTGTGGAATCAATTGCCTCACCCTAGATAACCTAAATTTGAAGAAGTGGACCATTAGAGAGTTTTGCTAAGAATCACTTGTCATAGGCCTCAAAGTAGCACTTGTTTAGAGCGAAATCTTGGAATTCCATAAAAATCTCTGTGTTGACCAACGTATCGAAACAAGAAGGGGAACGACAAAGAAATAGGTACATAGGAAGTGATGGTAGGGTGGATAGATTAGATGATGGTAGGATCAATTACATTGCGTTCCCCAACCATTAATATATGTTTCTAGATGTGTCATTGCGGATCTGCCGGCTAATTTCAACGAACTCAAAACAAAGAGAAGTTTCCAATGCGGCTATAGAATCGACCTAGACTTTTTTTCGGTTTGTGGAATCAATTGCCTCACCCTAGATAACCTAAATTTGAAGAAGTGGACCATTAGAGAGTTTTTCTAAGAATCACTTGTCATAGGCCTCAAAGTAGCACTTGTTTAGAGCGAAATCTTGGAATTCCATAAAAAATCTCTGTGTTGACCAACGTCATCAAAACAAAGAAGGGGAACGACAAGAAAGGTACATAGGAAGTTAGGGTGGATAGATTAGATGATGGTAGGATCAATTACATTGCGTTCCCCAACCGTTAATATATGTTTCTAGATGTGTCATTGCGGATCTACTGGCGCTAATTTCAGCGAACTCAAAACAAAGAGAAGTTTCCAATGCGGCTATAGAATCGACCTAGACTTTTTTTCGCGGTTGTGGAATCAATTGCCTCACCCTAGATAACCTAAATTTGAAGAAGTGGACCATTAGAGAGTTTTGCTAAGAATCACTTGTCATAGGCCTCAAAGTAGCACTTGTTTAGATCGAAATCTTGGAATTCCATAAAAAATCTTCTGTGTTGACCAACGTCATCAAAACAAGAAGGGGAACGGAACACACGAAAGGTACATAGGAAGTTAGGGTGGATAGATTAGATGATGGTAGGATCAATTACATTGCGTTCCCCAACCATTAATATATGTTTCTAGATGTGTCATTGTGGATTTGCGGGCGCTAATTTCAACGCAAACTCAAAACAAAGAGAAGTTTCCAATGCGGCTATAGAATCGACCTAGACTTTTTCGCGGTTGTGGAATCAATTGCCTCACCCTAGATAACCTAAATTTGAAGAAGTGGACCATTAGAGAGTTTTGCTAAGAATCACTTCTCATAGGCCTCAAAGTAGCACTTGTTTAGAGCGAAATCTTGGAATTCCATGAAAAATCTCTCGTGTTGACCAACGTCATCAAAACAAGAAGGGGAACGACACGAAAAGGTACATAGGAAGTTAGGGTGGATATGTTAGATGATGGTAGGATCAATTACATTGCGTTCCCCAACCGTTAATATATGTTTCAATATGTGTCATTGCGGATTTGCTAGCGCTAATTTCAAGCGAACACAAAACAAAGAGAAGTTTCCAATGCTTTGCTATAGAATCGACATAGACTTTTCACGGTTGTGGAATCAATTGCCTCACCCTAGATTACCTAAATTTGAAGAAGTGGACCATTAGAGAGTTTTTCTAAGAATCACTTGTCATAGGCCTCAAAGTAGCACTTGTTTAGAGCGAAATCTTGGAATTCCATGAAAAATCTACGTGTTGACCAACGTACCAAAACAAGAAGGGGAAACGACACGAAAGGTACATAGGAAGTGAGGGTGGATAGATTAGATGATGGTAGGATCGGTACATAGGAAGTTAGGGTGGATAGGTTAGATGATGGTAGGATCAATTACATTGCGTTCCCCAACCATTAATATATGTTTCTAGATGTGTCATTGTGGACTGCTGGCGCTAATTTCAGCGCAAACTCAAAACAAAGAGAAGTTCCAATGCGGCTATAGAATCGACCTAGACTTTTTCGCGGTTGTGGAATCAATTGCCTCACCCTAGACAACCTAAATTTGAAAAAGTGGACCATTAGAGAGTTTTTCTAAGAATCACTTGTCATAGGCCTCAAAGTAGCACTTGTTTAGAGCGAAATCTTGGAATTCCATATAAAATCTCTGTGTTGACCAACGTACCGAAACAAGAAGGGGAACGACACGAAAGGTACATAGGAAGTTAGGGTGGATAGGTTAGATGATGGTAGGATCAATTACATTGCGTTCCCCAACCGTTAATATATGTTTCTAGATGTGTCATTGCGACTGCTAGGAGCTAATTTCAGCAGAAACTCAAAACAAAGAGAAGAAGTTTCCAATGCGGCTATAGAATCGACCTAGACTTTTTCGCGGTTGTGGAATCAATTGCCTCACCCTAGATAACCTAAATTTGAAGAAGTGGACCATTAGAGAGTTTTGCTAAGAATCACTTGTCATAGGCCTCAAAGTAGCACTTGTTTAGATCGAAATCTTGGAATTCCATAAAAATCTCTGTGTTGACCAACGTACCGAAACAAGAAGGGGAACGACACGAAAGGTACATAGGAAGTTAGGGTGGATAGATTAGATGATGGTAGGATCAATTACATTGCGTTCCCCAACCGTTAATATATGATTCTAGATGTGTCGTTGCGGACTGCTGGCGCTAATTTCAGCGCGAACTCAAAACAAAGAGAAGTTTCCAATGCGACTATAGAATCGACCTAGACTTTTTCACGGTTGTGGAATCAATTGCCTCACCCTAGATAACCTAAATTTGAAGAAGTGGACCATTAGAGAGTTTTGCTAAGAATCACTTGTCATAGGCCTCAAAGTAGCACTTGTTTAGATCGAAATCTTGGAATTCCATAAAAAATCTCTTTGTTGACCAACGTACCGAAACAAGAAGGGGAACGACACGAAAGATACATAGGAAGTTATGGTGGATAGATTAGATGATGGTAGGATCAATTACATTGCGTTCCCCAACCGTTAATATATGTTTCTAGATGTGTCATTGCGGAATGCTGGCGCTAATTTCAGCGCGAACTCAAAACAAAGAGAAGTTTCCAATGCGGCTATAGAATCGACCTAGACTTTTTCGCGGTTGTGGAATCAATTGCCTCACCCTAGATAACCTAAATTTGAAGAAGTGGACCATTAGAGAGTTTTTCTAAAGAATCACTTGTCATAGGCCTCAAAGTAGCACTTGTTTAGAGCGAAATCTTGGAATTCCATAAAAATCTCTCGTGTTGACCAACGTCTGAAACAAGAAGGGGAACGACAAGAAAGGTACATAGGAAGTTAGGGTGGATAGATTAGATGATGGTAGGATCAATTACATTGCGTTCCCCAACCGTTAATATATGTTTCTAGATGTGTCATTGCTGATCGCCGGGCGCTAATTTCAGCGAACTCAAAACAAAGAGAAGTTTCCAATGCGGCTATAGAATCGACCTAGACTTTTTTATTTCGCGGTTTGTGGAATCAATTGCCTCACCCTAGATAACCTAATTTTGAAGAAGTGGACCATTAGAGAGTTTTGCTAAGAATCACTTGTCATAGGCCTCAAAGTAGCACTTGTTTAGATCGAAATCTTGGAATTCCATAAAAATCTCTGTGTTGACCAACGTACCGAAACAAGAAGGGGAACGACACGAAAGGTACATAGGAAGTTAGGGTGGATAGGTTAGATGATGGTAGGATCAATTACATTGCGTTCCCCAACCGTTAATATATGTTTCTAGATGTGTCATTGCGGATCTGCCGGGCGCTAATTTTTCAACGCGAACTCAAAACAAAGGGAAGTTTCCAATGCGGCTATAGAATCGACCTAGACTTTTTCGCGGTTGTGGAATCAATTGCCTCACCCTAGATAACCTAAATTTGAAGAAGTGGACCATTAGAGAGTTTTGCTAAGAATCACTTGTCATAGGCCTCAAAGTAGCACTTGTTTAGATCGAAATCTTGGAATTCCATATAAAATCTCTGTGTTGACCAACGTACCAAAACAAGAAGGGGAACGACACGAAAGGTACATAGGAAGTTAGGGTGGATAGATTAGATGATGGTAGGATCAATTACATTGCGTTCCCCAACCGTTAATATATGTTTCAATATGTGTCATTGCGGACTGCTGGTGCTTATTTCAACGCAAACTCAAAACAAAGAGAAGTTTCCAATGCGGCTATAGAATTGACCTAGACTTTTCGCGGTTGTGGAATCAATTGCCTCACCCTAGATAACCTAAATTTGAAGAAGTGGACCATTAGAGAGTTTTGCTAAGAATCACTTGTCATAGGCCTCAAAGTAGCACTTGTTTAGAGCGAAATCTTGGAATTCCATATAAAATCTCTGTGTTGACCAACGTACCGAAACAAGAAGGGGAACGACAAGAAAGGTACATAGGAAGTTAGGGTGGATAGGTTAGATGATGGTAGGATCAATTACATTGCGTTCCCCAACCGTTAATATATGTTTCTAGATGTGTCATTGCGGACTGCTGGCGCTAATTTCAACGCAAACTCAAAACAAAGAGAAGTTTCCAATGCGGCTATAGAATCGACCTAGACTTTTTCGCGGTTGTGGAATCAATTGCCTCACCCTAGATAACCTAAATTTGAAGAAGTGGACCATTAGAGAGTTTTGCTAAGAATCACTTGTCATAGGCCTCAAAGTAGCACTTGTTTAGATCGAAATCTTGGAATTCCATAAAAATCTCTGTGTTGACCAACGTACCGAAACAAGAAGGGGAACGACATGAAAGGTACATAGGAAGTTAGGTGGATAGATTAGATGATGGTAGGATCAATTACATTGCGTTCCCCAACCGTTAATATATGTTTCAATATGTGTCATTGCGGACTGTTGGTGCTAATTTCAACGCAAACTCAAAACAAAGAGAAGTTTCCAATGTGGCTATAGAATCGACCTAGACTTTTCGCGATTGTGGAATCAATTGCCTCACCCTAGATAACCTAAATTTGAAGAAGTGGACCATTAGAGAGTTTTTCTAAGAATCACTTGTCATAGGCCTCAAAGTAGCACTTGTTTAGAGCGAAATCTTGGAATTCCATATAAAATCTTTGTGTTGACCAACGTACCGAAACAAGAAGGGGAACGACAAGAAAGGTACATAGGAAGTTAGGGTGGATAGGTTAGATGATGGTAGGATCAATTACATTGCGTTCCCCAACCGTTAATATATGTTTCAATATGTGTCATTGCGGACTGCTGGCGCTAATTTCAACGCGAACTCAAAACAAAGAGAAGTTTCCAATGCGGCTATAGAATCGACCTAGACTTTTCGCGGTTGTGGAATCAATTGCCTCACCCTAGATAACCTAAATTTGAAGAAGTGGACCATTAGAGAGTTTTTCTAAGAATCACTTGTCATAGGCCTCAAAGTAGCACTTGTTTAGAGCAAAATCTTGGAATTCCATAAAAATCTCTGTGTTGACCAACGTCATCAAACAAGAAGGGGAAACGACACGAAAAGGTACATAGGAAGTTAGGGTGGATAGATTAGATGATGGTAGGATCAATTACATTGCGTTCCCCAACCATTAATATATGTTTCTAGATGTGTCATTGTGGATCGTTGGTGCTAATTTCAAAACAACTCAAAACAAAGAGAAGTTTCCAATGCGGCTATAGAATCGACCTAGACTTTTTGCGGTTGTGGAATCAATTGCCTCACCCTAGATAACCTAAATTTGAAGAAGTGGACCATTAGAGAGTTTTTCTAAGATTCACTTGTCATAGGCCTCAAAGTAGCACTTGTTTAGAGCGAAATCTTGGAATTCCATGAAAAATCTCTGTGTTGACCAACGTACCGAAACAAGAAGGGGAACGACACGAAAGGTACATAGGAAGTTAGGGTGGATATGTTAGATGATGGTAGGATCAATTACATTGCGTTCCCCAACCGTTAATATATGTTTCAATATGTGTCATTGCGGACTGCTAGCGCTAATTTCAGCGCGAACACAAAACAAAGAGAAGTTTCCAATGCTGCTATAGAATCGACATAGACTTTTCACGGTTGTGGAATCAATTGCCTCACCCTAGATTACCTAAATTTGAAGAAGTGGACCATTAGAGAGTTTTTCTAAGAATCACTTGTCATAGGCCTCAAAGTAGCACTTGTTTAGAGCGAAATCTTGGAATTCCATGAAAAATCTCTGTGTTGACCAACGTACCAAAACAAGAAGGGGAACGACACGAAAGGTATATAGGAAGTGAGGGTGGATAGATTAGATGATGGTAGGATCGGTACATAGGAAGTTAGGGAGGATAGGTTAGATGATGGTAGGATCAATTACATTGCGTTCCCCAACCATTAATATATGTTTCTAGATGTGTCATTGTGGACTGCTGGCGCTAATTTCAGCGCGAACTCAAAACAAAGAGAAGTTCCAATGCGGCTATAGAATCGACCTAGACTTTTTCGCGGTTGTGGTATCTATTGCCTCACCCTAGACAACCTAAATTTGAAAAAGTGGACCATTAGAGAGTTTTTCTAAGAGCCACTTGTCATAGGCCTCAAAGTAGCACTTGTTTAGAGCGAAATCTTGGAATTCCATATAAAATCTCTGTGTTGACCAACGTACCGAAACAAGAAGGGGAACGACACGAAAGGTACATAGGAAGTTAGGGTGGATAGGTTAGATGATCGTAGGATCAATTACATTGTGTTCCCCAACCGTTAACATATGTTTCTAGATGTGTCATTGCGGACTGCTGGCGCTAATTTCAGCGCGAACTCAAAACAAAGGGAAGTTTCCAATGCGGCTATAGAATCGACCTAGACTTTTTCGCGGTTGTGGAATCAATTGCCTCACCCTAGATAACCTAAATTTGAAGAAGTGGACCATTAGAGAGTTTTGCTAAGAATCACTTGTCATAGGCCTCAAAGTAGCACTTGTTTAGATCGAAATCTTGGAATTCCATAAAAATCTCTCGTGTTGACCAACGTCAAGAAACAAGAAGGGGAACGACACGAAAGGTACATAGGAAGTTAGGGTGGATAGATTAGATGATGGTAGGATCAATTACATTGCGTTCCCAACCGTTAATATATGATTCTAGATGTGTCATTGCTTGATCTCTTTGGCGCTAATTTCAGCGAACTCAAAACAAAGAGAAGTTTCCAATGCGACTATAGAATCGACCTAGACTTTTTCACGGTTGTGGAATCAATTGCCTCACCCTAGATAACCTAATTTTAAAGAAGTGGACCATTAGAGAGTTTTGCTAAGAATCACTTGTCATAGGCCTCAAAGTAGCACTTGTTTAGATCGAAATCTTGGAATTCCATAAAAAATCTCTTTGTTGACCAACGTACCGAAACAAGAAGGGGAACGACACGAAAGATACATAGGAAGTTATGGTGGATAGATTAGATGATGGTAGGATCAATTACATTGCGTTCCCCAACCGTTAATATATGTTTCAATATGTGTCATTGCGGAATGCTGGCGCTAATTTCAGTTCGAACTCAAAACAAAGAGAAGTTTCCAATGCGGCTATAGAATCGACCTAGACTTTTTCGCGGTTGTGGAATCAATTGCCTCACCCTAGACAACCTAAATTTGAAGAAGTGGACCATTAGAGAGTTTTGCTAAGAATCACTTGTCATAGGCCTCAAAGTAGCACTTGTTTAGAGCGAAATCTTGGAATTCCATAAAAAATCTACGTGTTGACCAACGTCTGCAAACAAAACAAGAAGGGGAAGTGAGGGTGGATAGGTTGATGAAAGGTACATAGGAAGTTAGGGTGGATAGGTTAGATGATGGTAGGATCAATTACATTGTGTTCCCCAACCGTTAATATATGTTTCTAGATGTGTCATTGCGGATCTGCCGGGCGCTAATTTCAGCAGCGAACTCAAAACAAAAGAGAAGTTTCCAATGCGGCTATAGAATCGACCTAGACTTTTTTCGCTGTTGTGGAATCAATTGCCTCACCCTAGATAACCTAAATTTGAAGAAGTGGACCATTAGAGAGTTTTGCTAAGAATCACTTGTCATAGGCCTCAAAGTAGCACTTGTTTAGATCGAAATCTTGGAATTCCATAAAAAATCTTTGTTGACCAACGTCATCAAAACAAGAAGGGGACGACAAAATAAAGGTACATAGGAAGTTAGGTGGATAGGTTAGATGATGGTAGGATCAATTACATTGCGTTCCCCAACCGTTAATATATGTTTCAATATGTGTCATTGCGGATTTGCCGACGCTAATTTCAGCGAACTCAAAACAAAGAGAAGTTTCCAATGCGGCTATAGAATCAACCTAGACTTTTTTCATTTGTGGAATCAATTGCCTCACCCTAGATAACCTAAATTTGAAGAAGTGGACCATTAGAGAGTTTTGCTAAGAATCACTTGTCATAGGCCTCAAAGTAGCACTTGTTTAGATCGAAATCTTGGAATTCCATAAAAAATCTTTGTGTTGACCAACGTCATCAAAACAAGAAGGGGAACGACACGAAAGGTACATAGGAAGTTAGGGTGGATAGATTAGATGATGGTAGGATCAATTACATTGCGTTCCCCAACCGTTAATATATGTTTCTAGATGTGTCATTACGGATTTCTTTTGGCGCTAATTTCAGCGCGAACTCAAAACAAAGAGAAGTTTCCAATGCGGCTATAGAATCAACCTAGACTTTTTCGCGGTTGTGGAATCAATTGCCTCACCCTAGATAACCTAAATTTGAAGAAGTGGACCATTAGAGAGTTTTGCTAAGAATCACTTGTCATAGGCCTCAAAGTAGCACTTGTTTAGATCGAAATCTTGGAATTCCATATAAAATCTACGTGTTGACCAACGTATCAAAACAAGAAGGGAGCGACACGAAAGGTAAATAGGAAGTTAGGGTGGATAGGTTAGATGATGGTAGGATCAATTACATTGGAAGTTCCCCTAACCGATGGTAATATATGTTTCTAATATATGTGTCATTAGATGTGTCATTGCTAATTTCAGCGAAACTCAAAACAAAGAGAAGTTTCCAATGCGGCTATAGAATCGACCTAGACTTTTTTTTTCGGTTGTGGAATCAATTGCCTCACCCTAGATAACCTAAATTTGAAGAAGTGGACCATTAGAGAGTTTTGCTAAGAATCACTTGTCATAGGCCTCAAAGTAGCATTTGTTTAGATCGAAATCTTGGAATTCCATATAAAAATCTACGTGTTGACCAACGTCTGCCAAAACAAGAAGGGGACACGAAAAGGTACATAGGAAGTTAGGGTGGATAGATTAGATGATGGTAGGATCAATTACATTCGTTCCCCAACCGTTAATATATGTTTCAATATGTGTCATTGCGGATTTGCTAGGTGCTTATTTCAACGCAAACTCAAAACAAAGAGAAGTTTCCAATGCTGCTATAGAATTGACCTAGACTTTT
>JADLZK010003304.1:0-94681 GCA_015847255.1 Hyparrhenia diplandra | reverse complement strand
AACTGTTGGAAGCCCAATAGATGTAATTTAACGTTATCGAAGAGTAAAATTCTTACAGGTATCACGTGGGCAAATGAAGAGACAAAACATGCCATTTTAGCCCTTCGGCAGATTGGGCGATTGGTAGATTTTTGACCAAGATAGATCCAAATACCATGAAAGTGACCTGTTGGAAGCCCAATAGGGATGTAATTTAACGTATCGAAAAGTAAAAATTCTTACTGAGTATCACATGGGGTACCGAAGAGACAAAAGATGCCATTTTGGCCTCCATTCGTGCGATTTAAAACATTTCGGGCGATTGGTAGATTTTTGACCAAGATAGATCCAGTCGCCACTAAAAGTGACCTGTTGGAAGCCCAACAGGATGTAATTCAACGTATCAAAAAGTAAAATTCTTACTGTGTATCACGTGGGCAACAAGAGACAAAGATGCCATTTTTTGGCCTCCGGCTCGTCGCATTTACCAACATTCCCGGGCGATTGGCAGATTTGACCAAGATAGATCCGAATCACCATGAAAAGTGACCTGTTGGAAGCCCAACAGATGTAATTCAACGTGATCAAAAGTAAAATTCTACAGTATCACGTGGGCAATTAAGAGACAAAAGATGCCATTTTGGCCTCCCTTCGAAAGCATTTCTATCAACATTTCTAGAGATTGGCGGATTTTTGACCAAGATAGATCCACTCGCCATGAAAAGTGACCTGTTGGAAGCCCAACATGACCTAATTTAGAATATCAAAAAGTATAATTCTTACGCTTATCACGTGGGCGCCTAAGGAGCCCAAAGATGCCATTTTGGCCTCCATTCAGGGAAATTTACGTCCACGATTCCTAGCGGTGACATTTTTTGAGTTTCGTAACTCCAATCGTAGTGATTCTGACTCTGTGCGAAGCTAGTAGAAAGCTATTTTTGAAATCCATAAGTCCATGTCTGATAGGCATCGCGACGGCTCGTAAAATTGACAGTTTTCAAAAGAGGTCATTCGGCCTCCGTCTCGCAGATTTCGCCAACATTTATGGAGATTGGCGTGATTTTTGACCAAGATAGATCCAAATCGCCATGAAAGTGAACTGTTGGAAGCCAACAGATGTAATTTAACGTTATCGAAGAGTAAAATTCTTACGTATCACGTAAGCGGGAAGAGACAAAAGATGCCATTTTGGCCCTCTCGTTCGGGCGATGATTTTTGACCAAGATAGATCGATTGGTAGATTTTTTAACCAAGATAGATCCACATCACATGCCATGAAAAAGTGACATTTTGTTGAAGCCCAACAGGATGTAATTTAACGTATCGAAAAGTAAAATTTGGCAGATGTATCACATGGGCAAAGTAAAAGACAAAAGATGCCATTTTGAGACAAAATTGCCATTTTGGCCTTTCGCTCTCAACATTTCGCGATTAGCGGATTTTGACCAAGATAGATCCAACACCATGAAAGTGACCTGTTGGAAGCCCAACAGGATGTAATTCAACGATCAAAAGTAAAATTCTTACAGTATCACGGGCACGTGAAGAGACAAAGATGCCATTTTGGCCTCCCTTCTCGAGCATTTCTATCAACATTTCTAGAGATTGGCGGATTTTTGACCAAGATAGATCCACTCGCCATGAAAAAGTGACCTCGTTGGAAGCCCAACATGACCTAATTTAGAGGATCGAAAAGTATAATTCTTACGCTTATCACGTGCGCAAGGCTAAGGAGCCCAAAGATGCCATTTTGGCCTCCATTCAGGGGAAATTTCGTCACGATTCCTAGCGGTGACATTTTTTGAGTTTCAGAACTCCAATCGTAGTGATTCTCGACTCGTGCGAAGCTTGTAGAAAGCTATTTTTGAAATCCATAAGTCCATGTCGATAGGCATCGCGACGGCTCAGAAAATTGACAGTTTTTCAAAGAGGTCATTACCGCCTCCGTCGAGGCAGATTACAACATTTATGGAGATTGGCGATTTTTGACCAAGATAGATCCAGTCGCCATGAAAAGTGAACTGTTGGAAGCCCAATAGGATGTAATTTAACGTTATCGAAGAGTAAAATTCTTACAGTATCACGTAAGGCAAATGGAAGAGACAAAACATGCCATTTTGGCCTCTGTCGGGCGGATTTCCGGGCGATTGGTAGATTTTACCAAGATAGATCCAATCCACCATGAAAAAGTGACCTCGTTGGAAGCCCAATAGGATGTAATTTAACGTATCGAAAAGTAAAATTTTACAGTATCACATGGGCAAAATTGAAGAGACAAAAGATGCCATTTTGGCCTCCATTCGTGCGCATTTTGCCAACATTTCGGGCGACAAGTGATTTTTGACCAAGATAGATCCAACGCCACTAAAGTGACCTCGTTGGAAGCCCAACAGGATGTAATTCAACGTATCAAAAGTAAAATTCTTACGAGGTATCACGTGGGCAAACAAGAGACAAAGATGCCATTTTGGCCTCCGCTCGTGCATTTGGCCAACATTCCCAAGCGATTGGCGATTTTTGACCAAGATAGATCCAATCACCATGAAAAGTGACCTGTTGGAAGCCCAACAGATGTAATTCAACGCATCAAAAGTAAAATTCTACAGTATCACGTGGGCAAATAAGAGACAAAAGATGCCATTTTGGCCTCCCTTCGAGCAAGCATTTCTATCAACATTTCTAGAGATTGGCGGATTTTTGACCAAGATAGATCCACTCGCCATGAAAAGTGACCTGTTGGAAGCCCAACATGACCTAATTTAGAATATCAAAAAGTATAATTCTTACAAGTTATCACGTGGGCGACTTAAGGAGCCCAAAGATGCCATTTTGGCCTCCATTCGTGGAAATTTCTGTCACGATTCCTAGCGGTGACATTTTTGAGTTTCAGAACTCCAATCGTAGTGATTCCGGACTCTGTGCGAAGCTAGTAGAAAGCTATTTTTGAAATCCATAAGTCCATGTTGATGATAGGCATCGCGACGGCTCGTAAAATTGACAAGTTTTCAAAAGAGGTCATTCCGCCTCCGTCGCAAGCGTGCATTGGCCAACATTTATGGAGATTGGCAGATTTTTGACCAAGATAGATCCAGTCGCCATGAAAAGTGAACTGTTGGAAGCCCAACAGGATGTAATTTAACGTTATCAAGAGTAAAATTCTTACGTGTATCACGTGGGCAAATAAGACAAAAGATGCCATTTTGGCCTCCTCGTCGGGCAGATTTCTAGCGATTGGTAGATTTTTGACCAAGATAGATCCAAATCGCCATGAAAAGTGACCTGTTGGAAGCCCAATAGGATGTAATTTAACGATCGAAAAGTAAAATTCTTACAGTATATCACATGGGCAAATGAAAGAGACAAAAGATGCCATTTTGGCCTCCATTCGTGCAGATTTACACAACATTTCCGCGATTGGCAGATTTTTGACCAAGATAGATCCGCCCACTAAAAGTGACCTCGTTGGAAGCCCAACAGATGTAATTCAACGTATCAAAAAGTAAAATTCTTTACGTATCACGGGGCAAATGAAGAGACAAAAGATGCCATTTTGGCCTCCGTTCATGCAGATTTACCAACAATCCCGGGCGATTAGCAGATTTTTGACCAAGATGGATCCAAATCACCATGAAAGTGACCTTGGAAGCCCAACAGATGTAATTCAACGCATCAAAAGTAAAATTCTTACAGGTATCACGTGGGCAGCTGAAGAGACAAAAGATGCCATTTTGGCCTCCTTCGAAAGCAGATTTCTATCAACATTTCTAGAGATTGGCGGATTTTTTGACCAAGATAGATCCACTCGCCATGAAAAGTGACCTGGGAAGCCCAACATGACCTAATTTAGAGGATCGAAAAGTATAATTCTTACAAGCTATCACGTGGGCAGCTAAAGGAGCCCAAAGATGCCATTTTGGCCTCCATTCGTGAAATTTCTCGTCACGATTCCTAGCGGTGACATTTTTTGAGTTTCGTAACTCCAATCGTAGTGATTCTGGACTCGTGCGAAGCTAGTAGAAAGCTATTTTTGAAACCATAAGTCCATGTCTGATAGGCATCGCGACGGCTCGCAAATTGACGCTAAAAGAGGTCATTCCGCCCCTCCGTCGCGCATTGGCCAACATTTATGGAGATTGGCAGATTTTTTGACCAAGATAGATCCGGGGCCGCCATGAAAAGTGAACTGTTGAAGCCCAACAGATGTAATTTAACGTTATCGAAGAGTAAAATTTTACAAAATCACGTGGCAAATAAGAGACAAAAACATGCCATTTTGGCATCTGCTCGCATTTCCGGCGATTGGTAGATTTTTGACCAAGATAGATCCAACCGCCATGAAAAGTGACCCGTTGGAAGCCCAATAGGATGTAATTTAACGTATCGAAAAATAAAAATTCTTACAGTATCACATGGGCAGTCAAGAGACAAAAGATGCCATTTTTGGCCTCCATTCGTGCAGATTTCTCCAACATTTCCGGCGACAAGGCAGATTTTTGACCAAGATAGATCCGGGGCGAAAGTGACCTCGTTGAAGCCCAACAGATGTAATTCAACGTATCAAAAAGTAAAATTCTACAGTATCACGTGGGCAACAAGAGACAAAAGATGCCATTTTGGCCTCCGCTCATGCAGATTTCTCAACATTCCCCGGGCGATTGGCGTTTTTTTGACCAAGATAGATCCAAATACCATGAAAAGTGACCTGTTGGAAGCCCAACAGATGTAATTCAACGCATCAAAAGTAAAATTCTTACAGTATCACGTGGGCAGTCAAGAGACAAAAGATGCCATTTTGGCCTCCCTTCGAGCGTGCATTTCTATCAACATTTCTAGAGATTGGCGGATTTTTTGACCAAGATAGATCCACTCGCCATGAAAAGTGACCCGTTGGAAGCCCAACATGACCAAATTTAGAGGATCGAAAGTATAATTCTTGGCGCTTATCACGTGGGCAGCTAAGGAGCCCAAAGATGCCATTTTGGCCTCCATTCAGTGGAAATTTCCACGATTCCTAGCGGTGACATTTTTGAGTTTCAGAACTCTAATCGTAGTGATTCTGACTCGTATGGGCTAGTAGAAAGCTATTTTTGAAACCATAAGTCCATGTCTGATAGGCATCGCGAAGGATCGCAAAATTGACGGTTTTCAAAAGAGGTCATTCTCGCCTCCGTCGCAGATTTCCGCAACATTTATGGAGATTGGCGTATTTTTGACCAAGATAGATCCGTACGCCACGAAAGTGACCTGTGGAAGCCCAACAGATGTAATTTACCGTTATTGAAAAGTAAAATTCTTCACAATATCACGTGGGCAAATGAAGAGACAAAAGATGCCATT
Source organism: Hyparrhenia diplandra (assembly GCA_015847255.1). Taxonomy (NCBI): domain Eukaryota; kingdom Viridiplantae; phylum Streptophyta; class Magnoliopsida; order Poales; family Poaceae; genus Hyparrhenia; species Hyparrhenia diplandra. The sequence goes on along the minus strand of JADLZK010003304.1, from coordinate 89,365 downwards.
TTGGCCTCTGTCGCGCATTTCCGGGCGATTGGCAGTATTTTTGACCAAGATAGATCCAAATACCACGAAAAGTGACCCAAGGAAGTCCAATAGGATGTAATTTAACGTATCGAAAAGTAAAATTCTTACAGGTATCACGTGGGCGGGTTGAAGAGACAAAAGATGCCATTTTGGCCTCCGTTCGTGCGTGATTTGCCAACATTTCCGCGATTGGCAAATTTTTTGACCAAGATAGATCCGATTCGCCATTAAAAGTGACCTGTTGGAAGCCCAACGAGGATGTAATTCAACGCATCAAAATGTAAAATTCTTACGTATCACGTGGGCAAACAAGAGACAAAAGATGCCATTTTGGCATCCGTCGCGGCGATTTACGGCGATTGGTAGATTTTTGACCAAGATAGATCCAAATCGCCATGAAAAGTGACCCGTTGGAAGCCCAATAGGATGTAATTTAACGATCGAAAAGTAAAATTCTTACAGGTATCACATGGGCAAATGAAGAGACAAAAGATGCCATTTTGGCCTCCATTCGTGCGTATTTCATCCCAACATTTCGGGCGATTGGCAGATTTTTTGACCAAGATAGATCCAATCGCCACTAAAAGTGACCTGTTGGAAGCCCAACAGATGTAATTCAACGTATCAAAAAGTAAAATTCTTACAGTATCACGTTAGGCGGTGAAGAGACAAAAGATGCCATTTTGGCCTCCGCTCATGCAGATTGGCCAACATTCCCGGGCGACAAGTGATTTTTGACCAAGATAGATCCAAATACCATGAAAAGTGACCCGTTGAAGCCCAACAGATGTAATTCAACGCATCAAAAAGTAAAATTCTTACAGTATCACGGGGCACCGAAGAGACAAAAGATGCCATTTTGGCCTCCCTTCGAGCAGATTTCTATCAACATTTCTAGAGATTGGCGGATTTTGACCAAGATAGATCCACTCGCCATGAAAAGTGACCTGTTGGAAGCCCAACATGACCTAATTTAGAGGATCGAAAAGTATAATTCTTACATTTATCACGTGGGGCGCCTAAAGGAGCCCAAAGATGCCATTTTGGCCTCCATTCGTGGAAATTTCATCCACGATTCCTAGCGGTGACATTTTTTGAGTTTCTCAGAACTCCAATCGTAGTGATTCCGGACTCGTACGGCTAGTAGAAAGCTATTTTTGAAATCCATAAGTCCATGTCGATAGGCATCGCGAAGGCTCGCAAAATTGACGGTTTTCAAAAGAGGTCATTCTAACTCCGCTCGGGGCGATTTTACCAACATTTATGGAGATTGGCAGATTTTTGACCAAGATAGATCCAGATGCCACGAAAAGTGACCTGTTGGAAGCCCAACAGGATGTAATTTAACGTATTGAAAAGTAAAATTCTTCGGGTATCACGTGGGCGGTGAAGAGACAAAAGATGCCATTTTTGGCCTCTGTTCGAGGCAACATATCCGCGATTGGCGATTTTTTGACCAAGATAGATCCAGTCACCACGAAAAGTGACCTGTTGGAAGTCCAATAGGATGTAATTTAAGCATATCAAAAGTAAAATTCTTACAAGTATCACGTGGGCGCTGAAGAGACAAAAGATGCCATTTTGGCCTCCTCTCGTGCGGAGATGTTCGTCGACATTTCCGCGATTGGCAAATTTTTGACCAAGATAGATCCAGTCGCCATTAAAACTGACCGTTGGAAGCCCAACAGGATGTAATTCAACGCATCAAAATGTAAAATTCTTACGGGTATCATCACAAAATTGAAGAGACAAAAGATGCCATTTTGGCCTCCCCTTCGAGCAGATTTCTATCAACATTTCTCGAGATTGGCGGATTTTTGACCAAGATAGATCTAGTCACCATGAAAAGTGACCTGTTGGAAGCCCAACATGACCTAATTTAGAGGATCGAAAAGTATAATTCTTTACAGGTTATCACGTGGGGCAAAATTTAAGGAGCCCAAAGATGCCATTTTGGCCTCCATTCAAGGGAAATTTCCACGATTCCTAGCGGTGACATTTTTGAGTTCCGTAACTCAATCGTAGTGATTCCTGACTCCGTGTGAAGCTAGTAGAGAGCTATTTTTGAAATCCATAAGTCCATGTTTGATAGGCATCGCAAAGGCTCGCAAAATTGACGGTTTTCAAAAGAGGTCATTCCGGCCTCCGTTCGTGGCATTTCACCAACATTTATGGAGATTGGCAGATTTTTGACCAAGACGGATCCAAATACCATGAAAAGTGACCTGTTGGAAGCCCAACAGATGTAATTTAACGTATCGAAAAAGTAAAATTCTTACGGTATCACATGGGCAAAATTGAATAGACAAAAGATGCCATTTTGGCCTCCATTCGTGCGATTTCTATCACATTTCCGTGATTGGCAGATTTTTGACCAAGATAGATCTAGTTGCCACTTAAGTGACCTGTTGGAAGCCCAACAGGATGCAATTCAATATATCAAAAAGTAAAATTTTACTGGTATCACGTGGCAAATAAGAGACAAAAGATGCCATTTTGGCCTCCGTTCGTCAAACATTTATCAACATTTTTGGCGATTGGCAGATTTTTGACCAAGATAGATCCAAATCGCCATGAAAGTGACCGTTGGAAGCCCAACAGGATGTAATTCAAACGCATCAAAAGTAAAATTCTTATAGGTATCACGTGGCAAAAAAGAGACAAAAGATGCCATTTTGGCCTCCCTTCGATGCGTGCATTTCTATCAACATTTTGGAGATTGGCGGATTTTTGACCAAGATAGATCTAGTCACCATGAAAAGTGACCTCGTTGGAAGCCCAACATGACCTAATTTAGAGGATCGAAAAGTATAATTCTTACGCTTATCACGTGGGGCAGCTAAAGGAGCCCAAAGATGCCATTTTGGCCTCCATTCAGGGAAATTTCGTCACGATTCCTAGATTGGCGACATTTTTGAGTTCCGTAACTCCAATCGTAGTGATTCCGTGACCGTGTGAAGCTAGTAGAAAGCTATTTTTGAAATCCATAAGTCCATGTTTGATAGGCACGCAAAGGCTCGCAAAATTGACGGTTTTCAAAAGAGGTCATTCTGGCCTCCGCTCGCGCGGATTTCATCAACATTTATGGAGATTGGCAGATTTTTTGACCAAGATAGATCCAATCACCATGAAAGTGACCTGTTGGAAGCCCAACAGATGTAATTTAACGCTATCGAAAAGTAAAATTCTTACGTATCACATGGGCAAAGTGAATAGACAAAAGATGCCATTTTGGCCTCAATTGCAGATTTACACAACATTTATGGCGATTGGCAGATTTTTGACCAAGATAGATCCAAATAAGCCACGAAAGTGACCTGTTGGAAGCCCAACAGATGTAATTCAACGCATCAAAAGTAAAATTCTTACGTGTATCACATGGGCAAAATTGAATAGACAAAAGATGCCATTTTGTCCTCCATTCGTGCGCATTTGTCAACATTTCCGCGATTGGCGAGATTTTTGACCAAGATAGATGCAAAGGGCCACTAAAAGTGACCTGTTGGAAGCCCAACCGATGCAATTCAACATATCAAAAGTAAAATTCTTACGGTATCACGTGGGCAGGCGAAGAGACAAAAGATGCCATTTTGGCCTCCGTCGTGCGATTTACATCAACATTTACGGGCGATTGGCGATTTTTGACCAAGATAGATCCGGTCGCCACGAAAAGTGACCTCGTTGGAAGCCCAACAGATGTAATTCAACGATCAAAAAGTAAAATTCTTACAGTATCACGTGGGCAGTGAAGAGACAAAAGACGCCATTTTGGCCTCTTCTTGACGATTTCTATCAACATTTTTGGAGATTGGCGGATTTTTAACCAATATAGATCCATCGCAATAAAAGTGACCTTGTTGGAAGCCCAACATGACCTAATTTAGAGGATCGAAAAGTATAATTCTTACAGGTTATCACGTGGGGCGGCTAAAGAGCCCAAAGATGCCATTTGGCCTCCATTCAGGGAAATTTAATCACGATTCCTAGCGGTGACATTTTTTGAGTTTCAGAACTCCAATCGTAGTGATTACGGACTCCGTGCGAGGCTAGTAGAAAGCTATTTTTGAAATCCATAAGTCCATGTCGATAGGCATCGCGAAGGCTCGCAAAATTGACGGTTTCAAAAGAGGTCATTCGGCCTCCGTTCGAGGCGAGATTCTCACAACATTTATGGAGATTGGCGGATTTTTGACCAAGATAGATCCAGTCGTCACGAAAAGTGACCTGTTGGAAGCCCAACAGATGTAATTTAACGTTATCGAAAAAGTAAAATTCTTACGGGTATCACGTGGGGCACCGAAGAGACAAAAGATGCCATTTTGGCCTCTGTTCGTTCGGCAACATTTCGCGATTGGCGGATTTTGACCAAGATAGATCCGATCGCCACGAAAAGTGACCAAGGAAGCCCAATAGGATGTAATTTAATGTATCGAGAAGTAAAAAATTCTTACAGGTATCACATGGGCGGTGAATAGACAAAAGATGCCATTTTGGCCTCCATTCGTGATTTCTGTCAACATTTCTCGATTGGTAGATTTTTGACCAAGATAGATCCAAAGGCCACTAAAAGTGACCTGTTGGAAGCCCAACAGGATGCAATTCAAGATATCAAAAGTAAAATTCTTACGGTATCACGTGGGCGGTGAAGAGACAAAAGATGCCATTTTGGCCTCCGTTCGTGCAGATTGCCAACATTTCGCGATTGGCAGATTTTTGACCAAGATAGATCCATCGCCACGAAAAGTGACCTGTTGGAAGCCCAACGGGATGTAATTCAACGCATCAAAAGTAAAATTCTTACAGGTATCACGTGGGCCGGTGAAGAGACAAAAGATGCCATTTTGGCCTCTCTTGACGATTTCTATCAACATTTACGGAGATTGGCGGATTTTTAACCAAGATAGATCCAAATCGAATAAAAAGTGACCTGTTGGAAGCCCAACATGACCTAATTTAGAGGATCGAAAGTATAATTCTTACGGTTATCACGTGGCGCTAAGGAGCCCAAAGATGCCATTTTGGCCTCCATTCAGGAAATTTACGTCACGATTCCTAGCGGTGACATTTTTTGAGTTCCAGTAACTCCAATCGTAGTGATTAGACTCGTGTGAAGCTAGTAGAAAGCTATTTTGAAATCCATAAGTCCATGTTTGATAGGCATCGCGAAGGCTCGCAAAATTGACGGTTTTCAAAAAGAGGTCATTCTCGCCTCCGTCAAAGCAGATTTCTGTCAACATTTATGGAGATTGGCAGATTTTTGACCAAGATAGATCCAGTCACCACGAAAAATGACCTGTTGGAAGCCCAACAGGATGTAATTTAACGTTATCGAAAAGTAAAATTCTTACACGTATCACATGGGCAACAGACAAAGATGCCATTTTGGCCTCCATTCGTGCGATTTTACCACAACATTTACGGTGATTGGCAGATTTTTGACCAAGATAGATCTAGTTGCCACTAAAAGTGACCTGTTGGAAGCCCAACAGGATGCAATTCAATATATCAAAAGTAAAATTCTTACAGGTATCACGTGGCGGTGAAGAGACAAAAGATGCCATTTTGGCCTGCTCGTGCAGATTTACCAACATTTCGCGATTGGCAGATTTTTGACCAAGATAGATCCAAATCGCAATGAAAAGTGACCTGTTGGAAGCCCAACAGATGTAATTCAACGCATCAAAAAGTAAAATTCTTACAGGTATCACGTGGGCGCTGAAGAGACAAAAGATGCCATTTGGCCTCCCTTCGAAAGCGCATTTCTATCAACATTTACGGAGATTGGCGGATTTTTGACCAAGATAGATCTAGTCACCATGAAAAGTGACCCTGTTGGAAGCCCAACATGACCTAATTTAGAGGATCGAAAAGTATAATTCTTACAGCTTATCACGTGGGGCAGCTAAAGAGCCCAAAGATGCCATTTTGGCCTCCATTCAGGAAAATTACGTCACGATTCCTAGCGGTGACATTTTTGAGTTCCGTAACTCAATCGTAGTGATTAAGGACTCAGGTGAAGCTAGTAGAAAGCTATTTTTGAAATCCATAAGTCGATGTTTGATAGGCATCAAAGGCTCGCAAAAATTGACGGTTTCAAAAGAGGTCATTCCGGCCTCCGTTTCGGGCGATTTACATCAACATTTATGGAGATTGGCGGTTTTGACCAAGATAGATCCAGTCACCACGAAAAGTGACCTGTTGGAAGCCCAACAGATGTAATTTAACGTTATCGAAAAGTAAAATTCTTACGGGTATCACATGGGCGGTGAATAGACAAAAGATGCCATTTTGGCCTCCATTCGTGCGGATTTACGTCAACATTTCGTGATTGGCAGATTTTGACCAAGATAGATCTAGTTGCCACTAAAAGTGACCTGTTGGAAGCCCAACAGGATGTAATTCAACGTATCAAAAGTAAAATTCTTACGGTTATCACGTGGGCAAATGAAGAGACAAAAGATGCCATTTTGGCCTCCGTTCGTGCGCGCATTTACACAACATTTCGCGACAAGGATTTTTGACCAAGATAGATCCGATCGCCACGAAAAGTGACCTGTTGGAAGCCCAACAGATGTAATTCAACGCATCAAAAAGTAAAATTCTTACAGGTATCACATGGGCAAAATGAATAGACAAAAGATGCCATTTTTGTCCTCCATTCGTGCAGATTTACGTCAACATTTCGGCGATTGGCAGATTTTTGACCAAGATAGATGCAAAGGGCCACTAAAAGTGACCTGTTGGAAGCCCAACCGGATGCAATTCAACATATCAAAAGTAAAATTCTTACTGTGTATCACGTGGGCGTTGAAGAGACAAAATATGCCATTTTGGCCTCCGTTCGTGCGTGCAGATTGCCAACATTTACGGCGATTGGCAGATTTTTGGCCAAGATAGATCCGGTCGCCACGAAAAAGGAAGATGTAATTCAACGCATCAAAAAGTAAAATTCTTACAGTATCACGTGGGCAAAATGAAGAGACAAAAGATGCCATTTTGGCCTCTCTTCGAGCAAATTTCTATCAACATTTTGGAGATTGGCGGATTTTTAACCAATATAGATCCAAATCGCCATAAAAAGTGACCGTTGGAAGCCCAACATGACCTAATTTAGAGGATCGAAAAGTATAATTCTTACAGCTTATCACGTGGGGCAGCTAAGGAGCCCAAAGATGCCATTTTGGCCTCCATTCAGGGAAATTTATGTCACGATTCCTAGCGGTGACATTTTTGAGTTTCAGAACTCCAATCGTAGTGATTACGGACTCCGTGCGAGGCTAGTAGAAAGCTATTTTTGAAATCCATAAGTCCATGTCTGATAGGCATCGCGAAGGCTCGCAAAATTGACGGTTTTCAAAAGAGGTCATTCGGCCTCCGTTCGAGGCAGATTTACCTACATTTATGGAGATTGGCGGATTTTTGACCAAGATAGATCCGATCGCCATGAAAAGTGACCTGTTGGAAGCCCAACAGATGTAATTTAACGTTATCGAAAAGTAAAATTCTTACGGGTATCACGTGGGCGGTGAAGAGACAAAAGATGCCATTTTGGCCTCTGTTTCGGCAGATTTATCGGCGATTGGCGATTTTTGACCAAGATAGATCCGGTCGCCACGAAAAGTGACCTGTTGGAAGCCCAATAGGATGTAATTTAATGTATCGAGAAGTAAAATTCTTACAGTATCACATGGGCAAATGAATAGACAAAAGATGCCATTTTGGCCTCCATTCGGGGCGGATTTACAACAACATTTCCGGCGATTGGTAGATTTTTGACCAAGATAGATCCAGTGGCCACTAAAAGTGACCTTGTTGGAAGCCCAACAGATGCAATTCAAGATATCAAAAAGTAAAATTCTTACAGGTATCACGTGGGCAAACGTGAAGAGACAAAAGATGCCATTTTGGCCTCCGCTTCGTGCGGATTTACAACATTTCTGGCGATTGGCAGATTTTTGACCAAGATAGATCGGTCGCCACAAAAAAGTGACCCGTTGGAAGCCCAACAGGATGTAATTCAACGCATCAAAAAGTAAAATTCTTACAAATCACGTGGGCAACGAAGAGACAAAAGATGCCATTTTGGCCTCTCTTCGAGCGATTTCTATCAACATTTCTAGAGATTGGCGGATTTTTTAACCAAGATAGATCTAGTCGCAATAAAAAGTGACCCGTTGGAAGCCCAACATGACCTAATTTAGAGGATCGAAAAGTATAATTCTTACGGTTATCACGTGGGGCAGCTAAGGAGCCCAAAGATGCCATTTTGGCCTCCATTCGGGAAATTTACACAAAGATTTCTAGCGGTGACATTTTTTGAGTTTCGTAACTCCAATCGTAGTGATTCTGGACTCCGTGCGAGGCTAGTAGAAGCTATTTTGAAATCCATAAGTCCATGTCTTCTTCATCGCGAAGGCTCGCAAAATTGACGGTTTTCAAAAGAGGTCATTCGGCCTCCGTTCGGGCAGATTTCTTCTCTACATTTATGGAGATTGGCAGATTTTTTGACCAAGATAGATCGATCGCCATGAAAAGTGACCTGTTGGAAGCCCAACAGGGATGTAATTTAACGTTATCGAAAAGTAAAATTCTTCTCTACTTGCGGGTATCACGTGGGCGGTGAAGAGACAAAAGATGCCATTTTGGCCTCCATCGTGCAGGATTTATCTTCGCGATTGGCGGATTTTTGACCAAGATAGATCCAGTCGCCCACGAAAGTGACCTGTTGGAAGCCCAATAGGATGTAATTTAATGTATCGAAAAGTAAAATTCTTACAGTATCACATGGGCGGTGAATAGACAAAAGATGCCATTTTGGCCTCCATTCGTGCGATTTCTATCAACATTTCGCGATTGGTAGATTTTTGACCAAGATAGATCCAGTCGCCACTAAAAGTGACCTTTGGAAGCCCAACAGGATGCAATTCAAGATATCAAAAGTAAAATTCTTACGGGTATCACGTGGGCAGGTGAAGAGACAAAAGATGCCATTTTGGCCTCCGTTCGTGCAGATTTACTCAACATTTTTGGCGGTTGGCATATTTTTGACCAAGATAGATCCAGCGCCACGAAAAGTGACCTGTTGGAAGCCCAACAGGATGTAATTCAACGTATCAAAAAGTAAAATTCTTACAGGTATCACGTGGGCAGGCTAAGAGACAAAAGATGCCATTTTGGCCTCTCTTCGAGCAGATTTCTATCAACATTTCTAGAGATTGGCGGATTTTTAACCAAGATAGATCCAATCGCCATGAAAAGACCTGTTGGAAGCCCAACATGACCTAATTTAGAGGATCGAAAAGTATAATTCTTACAGGTTATCACGTGGGGCGCTAAAGAGCCCAAAGATGCCATTTTGGCCTCCATTCAGGAAATTTCTAATCAACATTTCCTAGCGGTGACATTTTTTGAGTTCCGTAACTCCAATCGTAGTGATTCCGGACTCGTGTTAAGCTAGTAGAAAGCTATTTTGAAATCCAAGTCCATGTTTGATACGCATCGCGGCTCGCAAAATTGACGGTTTTCAAAAGAGGTCATTTTGGCCTCCGTTCGGCGCGGTCTGTCAACATTTATGGAGATTGGCGGATTTTTGACCAAGATAGATCCGGTCACCATGAAAAGTGACTGTTGGAAGCCCAACAGGATGTAATTTAACGTTATCGAAAAGTAAAATTCTTACACGTATCACATGGGCAACAATAGACAAAAGATGCCATTTTGGCCTCCATTCGTGCAGATTTACGTCAACATTTCTACGGTGATTGGCAGATTTTTGACCAAGATAGATCTAGTTGCCACTAAAAGTGACTGTTGAAAGCCCAACATGATGTAATTCAATATATCAAAAAGTAAAATTCTTATAGGTATCACGTGGGCGGTGAAGAGACAAAAGATGCCATTTTGGCCTCCGTTCGTGCGATTTACTGTCAACATTTTTTTGCGATTGGCGGATTTTTGACCAAGATAGATCCGTCCCCATGAAAAGTGACTGTTGGAAGCCCAACGGGATGTAATTCAACGTATCAAAAGTAAAATTCTTACAGGTATCACGTGGGCGGTGAAGAGACAAAAGATGCCATTTTGGCCTTCCTTCGAAAGCGATTTCTATCAACATTTCTAGAGATTGGCGGATTTTTTTGACCAAGATAGATCCATTCGCCATGAAAAGTGACTGTTGGAAGCCCAACATGACCTAATTTAGAGGATCGAAAAGTATAATTCTTACATTTATCACGTGGGGCAGCTAAGGAGCCCAAAGATGCCATTTGGCCTCCATTTAGGGAAATTTGCATCACGATTCCTAAGCGGTGACATTTTTTGAGTTTCGTAACTCAATCGTAGTGATTACGGACTCAGTGCGAAGCTAGTAGAAAGCTATTTTTGAAATCCATAAGTCCATGTCGATAGGCATCGCGAAGGCTCGCAAAATTGACGGTTTTCAAAAGAGATCATTTTGGCCTCCGTTCGGGCAGATTTACATCAACATTTATGGAGATTGGCGGATTTTGACCAAGATAGATCCAAATCACCATGAAAAGTGACCTGTTGGAAGCCCAACAGGATGTAATTTAACGTTATCAAAAAGTAAAATTCTTACGGTATCACGTGGCAAACTGAAGAGACAAAAGATGCCATTTTGGCCTCGGATTGGGCAGATTTCTAGCTATTGGCGATTTTTGACCAAGATAGATCCAGTCACCACGAAAAAGTGACCTGTTGGAAGCCCAATTCAGGATGTAATTCAACGTATCAAAAAGTAAAATTCTTTTGGCCTCAGGTATCACGTGGGCGGGTAGTTGAAGAGACAAAAGATGCCATTTTGGCCTCTGGATGTAATTCAACGTATCAAAAATATTCTTATAGGTCAACATTTACCATTTTGGCCTCCGGCGATTTTTGGCAAATTTTTTTTGACCAAGATAGATCCAGTCGCCATGAAAAAGTGACTGTTGGAAGCCCAACGGGGATGTAATTCAATACATCAAAATGTAAAATTCTTACGGGTATCACGTGGGCGGTGAAGAGACAAAAGATGCCATTTTGGCCTCCCTTCGAGCGAATTTCTATCAACATTTCTGGAGATTGGCGGATTTTTGACCAAGATAGATCCGGTCACCATGAAAAGTGACTGTTGGAAGCCCAACATGACCTAATTTAGAGGATCGAAAAGTATAATTCTTACGGTTATCACGTGGGGCGACTAAGGAGCCCAAAGATGCCATTTTGGCCTCCATTTAGGGAAATTTACGTCAAGATTCCTAGCGGTGACATTTTTTGAGTTCCGTAACTCCAATCGTAGTGATTAGGACTCCGTGTGAAGCTAGTACAAAGCTATTTTTGAAATCCATAAGTCCATGTTTGATAGGCATCGCGAAGGCTCGCAAAATTGACGGTTTTTCAAAAGAGGTCATTTTGGCCTCCGTTCGTCGATTTCTGTCAACATTTATGGAGATTGGCGATTTTTGACCAAGATAGATCCGATCGCCATGAAAAGTGACTGTTGGAAGCCCAACGGGATGTAATTCAATGTTATCGAAAAGTAAAATTCTTACGGTATCACATGGGCAATGAAGAGACAAAAGATGCCATTTTGGCCTCCATTAGAGCATTTCTATCAACATTTTTTGGCGATTGGTAGATTTTGACCAAGATAGATCCGATTGCCACTAAAAAGTGACTGTTGGAAGCCCAACAGGATGTAATTCAATGTATCAAAATGTAAAATTCTTACGGGTATCACGTGGGCGGCTGAAGAGACAAAAGATGCCATTTTGGCCTCGGATTCGTGCGATTTACGTCAACATTTTTGGCGATTGGCAGATTTTTGACCAAGATAGATCCGATCGCCACGAAAAGTGACTGTTGGAAGCCCAACGGGATGTAATTCAACGTATCAAAAAGTAAAATTCTTATAGGTATCACGTGGGCGTGAAGAGACAAAAGATGCCATTTTAGCCTCCGTTCGATGCGATTTCTATCAACATTTTTGGCGATTGGTAGATTTTTGACCAAGATAGATCCGGTCCCCATGAAAAGTGACACATTGGAAGCCCAACGGGATGTAATTCAACGTATCAAAAAGTAAAATTCTTACGGTATCACGTGGGCGGTGAAGAGACAAAAGATGCCATTTTGGCCTCCCCTTGAGGCATTTCTATCAACATTTCTAGAGATTGGCGGATTTTTGACCAAGATAGATCCGATCGCCATGAAAAGTGACACATTGGAAGCCCAACATGACCTAATTTAGAGGATCGAAAAGTATAATTCTTACGGTTATCACGTGGGGCGACTAAGGGCCCAAAAGATGCCATTTTGGCCTCCATTTAAGGAAATTTACTGTCACGATTCTAGCGGTGACATTTTTTTGAGTTCCGTAACTCAATCGTAGTGATTACGGACTCCGTGTGAAGCTAGTAGAAAGCTATTTTTTGAAATCCATAAGTCCATGTTTGATAGGCATCGTGAAGGCTCCACAAAATTGAGGGTTTTCAAAAGAGGTCATTCTGCCTCCGTTCGAGGCGATTTATGTCAACATTTATGGAGATTGGCGGATTTTTGACCAAGATAGATCTAGTCGCCATGAAAAGTGACTGTTGGAAGCCCAACGGGATGTAATTCAATTATCAAAAAGTAAAATTCTTACTGAGGTATCACGTGGGCGGTGAAGAGACAAAAGATGCCATTTTGGCCTCTGTTTATTTACGTCAACATTTCGCGATTGGCAGATTTTTGACCAAGATAGATCCGATCGCCACGAAAAGTGACTGTTGGAAGCCCAACGAGGATGTAATTTAACGTATCAAATGTAAAATTCTTACAGGTATCACATGGGCGGTGAAGAGACAAAAGATGCCATTTTGGCCTCCGTTCGATGCGATTTACGTCAACATTTACGGCGATTGGTAGATTTTTGACCAAGATAGATCCGGTCACCCACTAAAAGTGACTGTTGGAAGCCCAGCGGGATGTAATTCAATGTATCAAAAAGTAAAATTCTTATAGGTATCACGTGGGCGGTAAAGAGACAAAAGATGCCATTTTGGCCTCCGTTAGTGCGATTTACGTCAACATTTTTTGGCGATTGGCAGATTTTGACCAAGATAGATCCGATCGCCATGAAAAGTGACTTTGTTGGAAGCCCAACGAGGATGTAATTCAACGTATCAAAAGTAAAATTCTTACGGGTATCACATGGGCGGTGAAGAGACAAAAGATGCCATTTTGGCCTCCGTTCGAGCGATTTCTATCAACATTTCTAGAGATTGGCGGATTTTTTGACCAAGATAGATCCGATCGCCATGAAAAGTGACTGTTGGAAGCCCAACATGACCTAATTTAGAGGATCAAAAGTATAATTCTTACGGTTATCACGTGGGGCGGCTAAGGAGCCCAAAGATGCCATTTTGGCCTCCATTTAGGAAATTTACGTCAAGATTCTAGCGGTGACATTTTTTGAGTTCCGTAACTCAATCGTAGTGATTACGGGACTCCGTCTGAGAAGCTAGTAGAAAGCTATTTTGAAATCCATAAGTCCATGTCGATTAGGCATCGCGAAGGCTCGCAAAATTGATGGTTTTTCAAAGATGGTCATTTTGGCCTCCGTTCGAGGTCATTTTATCAACATTTATGGAGATTGGCGGATTTTGACCAAGATAGATCCGATCGCCATGAAAAGTGACCTGTTGGAAGCCCAACGGGATGTAATTTAACGTTATCGAAAAGTAAAATTCTTACGGGTATCACGTGGGCGGTTGAAGAGACAAAAGATGCCATTTTGGCCTCTGTTCGGGCAACATTTATGGCGATTGGCGGATTTTGACCAAGATAGATCCGATCGCCACAAAAAGTGACTGTTGGAAGCCCAACGAGGATGTAATTTAATTTATCGAAAAGTAAAATTCTTACGGGTATCACATGGGCGGTGAAGAGACAAAAGATGCCATTTTGGCCTCCGTTCGTGCGGATTTACGTCAACATATACGCGATTGGTAGATTTTTGACCAAGATAGATCTGTCACCACTAAAAGTGACTGTTGGAAGCCCAACGGGTTGTAATTCAATGTATCAAAATGTAAAATTCTTACGGTATCACGTGGGCGGTTGAAGAGACAAAAGATGCCATTTTGGCCTCGTTTCGTGCAGATTTACGTCAACATTTTTTGGCGATTGGCATATTTTTGACCAAGATAGATCCGGTCGCCATGAAAAGTGACTGTTGGAAGCCCAACGGGATGTAATTCAACGTATCAAAAAGTAAAATTCTTACGGGTATCACGTGGGCGGTTGAAGAGACAAAAAGATGCCATTTTGGCCTCCCCCAGCGAGCGATTTCTATCAACATTTCTAGGAGATTGGCGGATTTTTGACCAAGATAGATCCGATCGCCATGAAAAGTGACCTGTTGGAAGCCCAACATGACCTAATTTAGAGGATCGAAAAGTATAATTCTTACATTTATCACGTGGGGCAGCTAAGGAGCCCAAAGATGCCATTTTGGCCTCCATTTAGGGAAATTTACGTCAAGATTCCTAAGCGGTGACATTTTTTTGAGTTCCGTAACTCAATCGTAGTGATTACGGACTCCGTCTTGAAGCTGGTAGAAAGCTATTTTGAAATCCATAAGTCCATGTCGATAGGCATCGCGAAGGCTCGCAAAGCGACGGTTTTCAAAAGGTCATTCGGCCTCCGTTCGGGCAGATTTACATCAACATTTATGGAGATTGGCGGATTTTTGACCAAGATAGATCTAGTCGCCATGAAAAGTGACTGTTGGAAGCCCAACGGGATGTAATTCAATGTATCAAAAAGTAAAATTCTTACACGTATCACGTGGGCGGTGAAGAGACAAAAGATGCCATTTTGGCCTCCGTTCGTGCGGATTTCTATCAACATATCGGCGATTGGTAGATTTTTGACCAAGATAGATCCGGTCGCCATGAAAAGTGACTGTTGGAAGCCCAGCGGGGATGTAATTCAATGTATCAAAATGTAAAATTCTTACGGGTATCACGTGGGCAGCGGTGAAGAGACAAAAGATGCCATTTTGGCCTCCATTCGTGCGATTTACGTCAACATTTTTGGCGATTGGCGATTTTGACCAAGATAGATCCGATCGCCACTAAAAGTGACTGTTGGAAGCCCAACGGGATGTAATTCAACGTATCAAAAAGTAAAATTCTTATAGGTATCACGTGGGCGGTGAAGAGACAAAAGATGCCATTTTAGCCTCGGTTCGTGCAGATTTACGTCAACATTTTTTGGCGATTGGTAGATTTTTGACCAAGATAGATCCGTCCCCACGAAAAGTGACTGTTGGAAGCCCAACGGGATGTAATTCAACGTATCAAAAGTAAAATTCTTACGGGTATCACGTGGGCGGTGAAGAGACAAAAGATTCCATTTTGGCCTCCGTTCGAGCGATTTCTATCAACATTTACGGAGATTGGCGGATTTTTGACCAAGATAGATCCGATCGCCATGAAAAGTGACTGTTGGAAGCCCAACATGACCTAATTTAGAGGATCGAAAAGTATAATTCTTACAGGTTATCACGTGGGGCGCTAAGGAGCCCAAAGATGCCATTTTGGCCTCCATTTAGGGAAATTTACGTCAAGATTCCTAAGCGGTGACATTTTTTGAGTTCCGTAACTCAATCGTAGTGATTACGGACTCCGTCGCGAAGCTAGTAGAAAGCTATTTTGAAATCCATAAGTCCATGTCGATAGGCATCGCGAAGGCTCGCAAAAGCGGCGGTTTTCAAAGAGGTCATTCGGCCTCCGTTCGGGCGATTTATGTCAACATTTATGGAGATTGGCGGATTTTGACCAAGATAGATCCGATCGCCATGAAAAGTGACCTGTTGGAAGCCCAACGGGATGTAATTTAACGTTATCGAAAAGTAAAATTCTTACGGGTATCACGTGGGCGGTGAAGAGACAAAAGATGCCATTTTGGCCTCTGTTTTAGGGCGATTTACATCAACATTTCAAAAGATGCGATTGGCAGATTTTTGACCAAGATAGATCCGATCGCCACAAAAAGTGACTGTTGGAAGCCCAACGGGATGTAATTTAACGTATCGAAAAGTAAAATTCTTACGGTATCACATGGGCGGTGAAGAGACAAAAAGATGCCATTTTGGCCTCCGTTCGTGCATTTTACGATTTTACGTCAACATATCGGCGATTGGTAGATTTTTGACCAAGATAGATCAGTCTCCATGAAAAGTGACTGTTGGAAGCCCAACAGGTTGTAATTCAATGTATCAAAATGTAAAATTCTTATAGGTATCACGTGGGCGGTTTGAAGAGACAAAAGATGCCATTTTGGCCTCCGTTAGGTGCAGATTTACGTCAACATTTTTGGCGATTGGCATATTTTTGACCAAGATAGATCCGATCGCCACGAAAAGTGACTTGTTGGAAGCCCAACGAGGATGTAATTCAACGTATCAAAAAGTAAAATTCTTACGGGTATCACGTGGGCGGTGAAGAGACAAAAGATGCCATTTTGGCCTCCGTTCGAAGCGATTTCGTCAACATTTACGGAGATTGGCGGATTTTTGACCAAGATAGATCCGATCGCCATGAAAAGTGACCTGTTGGAAGCCCAACATGACCTAATTTAGAGGATCGAAAAGTATAATTCTTACATTTATCACGTGGGGCGGCTAAGGAGCCCAAAGATGCCATTTGGCCTCCATTTAGGGAAATTTACATCAAGATTCTAAGCGGTGACATTTTTTGAGTTCAAGTAACTCCAATCGTAGTGATTAGGACTCCGTGCGAAAGCTAGTAGAAAGCTATTTTTGAAATCCATAAGTCCATGTCGATAGGCATCGCGAAGGCTCGCAAAAGTGGCGGTTTTTCAAAAGAGGTCATTCGGCCTCCGTTCGGGCGGAATTTACTGTCAACATTTATGGAGATTGGCGGATTTTTTGACCAAGATAGATCTAGTCGCCATGAAAAGTGACTGTTGGAAGCCCAACAGGATGTAATTCAATGTATCAAAAAGTAAAATTCTTACACGTATCACGTGGGCGGTGAAGAGACAAAAGATGCCATTTTGGCCTCGTTAGTTCGTGCAGATTTACATCAACATTTACGGCGATTGGCGGATTTTTGACCAAGATAGATCCGGTCGCCACGAAAAGTGACCTGTTGGAAGCCCAACAGGGATGTAATTCAATGTATCAAAATGTAAAATTCTTATAGGTATCACATGGGCGGTGAAGAGACAAAAGATGCCATTTTGGCCTCCATTCGTGCAGATTTACGTCAACATTTTTGGCGATTGGTAGATTTTTGACCAAGATAGATCCGGTCCCCATGAAAAGTGACTGTTGGAAGCCCAACGGGATGTAATTCAACGTATCAAAAGTAAAATTCTTATAGGTATCACGTGGGCGGTGAAGAGACAAAAAGATGCCATTTTGGCCTCCGTTCGTGCGATTTACGTCAACATTTTTGGCGATTGGCGGATTTTGACCAAGATAGATCCGATCCCACCAAAAGTGACTGTTGGAAGCCCAACATGACTAATTTAGAGTTGGAAGCCGTGGGGCAACGGGATGTATTTTGGCGTATCAAAAATTAAAATTCTTACGGAGTATCACGTGGGCAGTAGTGAAGAGACAAAAGATTCCATTTTTGCCATAAGTTCATATCATTTCGAAGGCTCAGTTCGGGCATCGGAGATTCACAAAAGATAGATTTTCAAAAATTTGTTGGAAGCCTCGGATTCGGATAATTCTTGACCAAGATAAGACCCAAGATCCATTTGGCCATGAAAAGTGACCTGTTGGAATTTTTTGAGCCCAACATGATGTAATTTAGAGTATCGAAAAGTAAAATTCTTACAAATATCACGTGGGCATCGCGAAGGCTAAAGAGACAAAAGAAAAGCCATTTGGCCTCCATTTAGGCGATTTACGTCAACATTTATGGAGATTGGCATTTTTGACCAAGATAGATCCGATCGCCATGAAAAGTGACTGTTGGAAGCCCAACGGGATGTAATTTTTGTATCAAAAAGTAAAATTCTTATAGGTATCACATGGGCGGTGAAGAGACAAAAGATGCCATTTTGGCCTCCGTTCGTGCGATTTACGTCAACATTTTTGGCGATTGGTAGATTTTTGACCAAGATAGATCCGATCCCCATGAAAAGTGACTGTTGGAAGCCCAACGGGATGTAATTCAACGTATCAAAAAGTAAAATTCTTACGGGTATCACGTGGGCGGTGAAGAGACAAAAGATGCCATTTTGGCCTCGGTTCGTGCGATTTCTGTCAACATTTACGGAGATTGGCGGATTTTGACCAAGATAGATCCGATCGCCATGAAAAGTGACTGTTGGAAGCCCAACATGATGTAATTTAACGGATCAAAAAGTAAAATTCTTATAGTTATCACGTGGGCAGCTGAAGGAGACAAAAGATGCCATTTTGGCCTCCATTTAGGGCAATTTACATCAACATTCCTAGCGGTTGGCACATTTTTGACCAAGATAGATCCGTAGTGATTATGAAAAGTGACTGTTGGAAGCTAGTAGGATGTAATTTGAAATCCAAAAGTAAAATTCTTAGGCAAAAGATCGCCATTTGGGCACGGTTGAGAGGCGGATTTTTCAAAGATGTC
This sequence comes from Hyparrhenia diplandra, assembly GCA_015847255.1. Lineage (NCBI taxonomy): Eukaryota > Viridiplantae > Streptophyta > Magnoliopsida > Poales > Poaceae > Hyparrhenia > Hyparrhenia diplandra. The sequence goes on along the minus strand of JADLZK010003304.1, from coordinate 70,703 downwards.
ATTTTGGCCTCCGTTTTAGAGGATCGAATTTATAATCAACATTTATGGAGATTGGCCCAAAGATTTTTGACCAAGATAGATCCGATCGCCATGAAAAGTGACATTTGGAAGCCCAACGATGATGTAATTTAACGTTATCGAAAAGTAAAATTCTTACGGTCCATATCACGTGGGCATCGCGAAGAGACAAAAGATGCCATTTTGGCCTCCATTCGGCCTCCGCGATTCTGTCAACATTTATGGAGATTGGCAGATTTTTGACCAAGATAGATCTAGTCGCCATGAAAAGTGACTGTTGGAAGCCTAACGAGGATGTAATTTTGAGAAATCAAAAAGTAAAATTCTTACGGGTATCACGTGGGCGGTGAAGAGACAAAAAGATGCCATTTTGGCCTCCGTTCGTGCAGATTTACGTCAACATATATGGCGATTGGTAGATTTTTGACCAAGATAGATCCGATCGCCATGAAAAATGACTGTTGGAAGCCCAACGGGGATGTAATTCAATGTATCAAAATGTAAAATTCTTACGGTATCACGTGGGCGGTGAAGAGACAAAAGATGCCATTTTGGCCTCCGTTCGATGCGATTTACGTCAACATTTTTGGCGATTGGCAGATTTTTGACCAAGATAGATCCGGTCTCCACGAAAAGTGACTGTTGGAAGCCCAACGGGATGTAATTCAACGTATCAAAAAGTAAAATTCTTATAGGTATCACATGGGCGGTTTGAAGAGACAAAAGATGCCATTTTAGCCTCCGTTCGTGCGATTTACGTCAACATTTTTGGCGATTGGTAGATTTTGACCAAGATAGATCCGATCCCCATGAAAAGTGACTGTTGGAAGCCCAACGGGGATGTAATTCAACGTATCAAAAAGTAAAATTCTTACGGGTATCACGTGGGCGGCTGAAGAGACAAAAGATTCCATTTTGGCCTCGTTCGAGCGCAGATTTACGTCAACATTTACGGAGATTGGCGGATTTTTGACCAAGATAGATCCGATCGCCATGAAAAGTGACTGTTGGAAGCCCAACATGACCTAATTTAGAGGATCGAAAAGTATAATTCTTACGGTTATCACGTGGGGCAGCTAAGGAGCCCAAAGATGCCATTTTGGCCTCCATTTAGGGAAATTTACGTCAAGATTCCTAAGCGGTGACATTTTTTGAGTTCCGATAACTCCAATCGTAGTGATTACGGACTCCATGCGAAGCTAGTAGAAAGCTATTTTTGAAATCCATAAGTCCATGTCTTAGGCATCACGAAGGCTCACAAAAAGGTTTTTTCAAAGATGTCATTTTGGCCTCCGTTTGGGCAGATTTATGTCAACATTTATGGAGATTGGCGATTTTGACCAAGATAGATCCGATCGCCATGAAAAGTGACTGTTGGAAGCCCAACGGGATGTAATTTAACGTTATCGAAAAGTAAAATTCTTACATTTATCACGTGGGCGGTGAAGAGACAAAAGATGCCATTTTGGCCTCCGTTCGGGGCGATTTCTGTATCAACATTTATGGCGATTGGCAGATTTTTGACCAAGATAGATCCGATCGCCATGAAAAGTGACTGTTGGAAGCCTAACGAGGATGTAATTTAACGTATCAAAAGTAAAATTCTTACGGGTATCACATGGGCGGTTTGAAGAGACAAAAGATGCCATTTTGGCCTCTGTTCGTGCGATTTACGTCAACATATCGGCGATTGGTAGATTTTTGACCAAGATAGATCCTGTCGCCATGAAAAGTGACTGTTGGAAGCCCAACGGGATGTAATTTAATGTTATCAAAAAGTAAAATTCTTACGGTATCACGTGGGCAGGCTGAAGAGACAAAAGATGCCATTTTGGCCTCCGTTCGTGCGATTTACGTCAACATTTACGGCGATTGGCAGATTTTTGACCAAGATAGATCCGTCTCCACGAAAAGTGACTGTTGGAAGCCCAACGGGATGTAATTCAATGTATCAAAAGTAAAATTCTTATAGGTATCACATGGGCGGTGAAGAGACAAAAGATGCCATTTTAGCCTCCGTTAGATGCGATTTACGTCAACATTTTTGGCGATTGGTAGATTTTTGACCAAGATAGATCCAGTCCCCACAAAAGTGACCTGTTGGAAGCCCAACGGGATGTAATTCAACGTATCAAAAAGTAAAATTCTTACGGGTATCACGTGGGCGGTGAAGAGACAAAAGATGCCATTTTGGCCTCCGTTCGAGCGATTTCTATCAACATTTCTAGGAGATTGGCGGATTTTTGACCAAGATAGATCCGATCGCCATGAAAATTGACTGTTGGAAGCCCAACATGACCTAATTTAGAGGATCGAAAAGTATAATTCTTACATTTATCACGTGGGGCGACTAAGGAGCCCAAAGATGCCATTTTGGCCTCCATTTAGGAAATTTACGTCAAGATTCTAAGCGGTGACATTTTTTGAGTTCCGTAACTCAATCGTAGTGATTACGGACTCCGTGCGAAGCTAGTAGAAAGCTATTTTTTGAAATCCATAAGTCCATGTCGATAGGCATCGCGAAGGCTCGCAAAAGTGACGGTTTTCAAAAGAGGTCATTCTAGCCTCCGTTCGGGCGGATTTACGTCAACATTTATGGAGATTGGCGGATTTTTGACCAAGATAGATCTAGTCGCCATGAAAAGTGACTGTTGGAAGCCCAACGGGATGTAATTCAACGTATCAAAAAGTAAAATTCTTACGGGTATCACGTGGGCGGTGAAGAGACAAAAGATGCCATTTTGGCCTCGGTTCGTGCGATTTACGTCAACATATCGGCGATTGGTAGATTTTTGACCAAGATAGATCCGATCGCCACGAAAAGTGACTGTTGGAAGCCTAACAGGATGTAATTCAACGTATCAAAATGTAAAATTCTTACGGTATCACATGGGCAAAAGATGCCATTTTGAAGAGACAAAATTTCGGCGATTGGTAGATTTTTTTTGACCATGCCATTTTGGCCTCCATTGTAATTCAACGTATCAAAAAGTAAAATTCTTATAGATTTACGTCAAAAGATGCATTTCCTCCGTTAGATGCGCGATTGGCAGATTTTTGACCAAGATAGATCCGATCGCCACGAAAAGTGACACATTGGAAGCCCAACAGGATGTAATTCAACGTATCAAAAAGTAAAATTCTTATAGGTATCACGTGGGCGGTGAAGAGACAAAAGATGCCATTTTAGCCTCCGTTCGTGCGATTTACGTCAACATTTTTTTTTTGGTAGATTTTTGACCAAGATAGATCCAGTCCCCACGAAAAGTGACTGTTGGAAGCCCAACGGGATGTAATTCAACGTATCAAAAAGTAAAATTCTTACGGGTATCACGTGGGCGGTGAAGAGACAAAAGATTCCATTTTGGCCTCGTTCGAAGCGATTTACATCAACATTTACGGAGATTGGCGGATTTTTGACCAAGATAGATCCGGTCGCCATGAAAAGTGACTGTTGGAAGCCCAACATGACCTAATTTAGAGGATCGAAAAGTATAATTCTTACAGTTATCACGTGGGGCAGCTAAGGAGCCCAAAGATGCCATTTTGGCCTCCATTTAGGGCAATTTACGTCAAGATTCTAAGCGGTGACATTTTTTGAGTTCCGTAACTCAATCGTAGTGATTACGGACTCCGTGCGAAGCTAGTAGAAAGCTATTTTTGAAATCCATAAGTCCATGTCGATAGGCATCGCGAAGGCTCGCAAAATGGCGGTTTTCAAAGAGGTCATTCTAGCCTCCGTTCGGGCGATTTACGTCAACATTTATGGAGATTGGCGGATTTTTGACCAAGATAGATCCGATCGCCATGAAAAGTGACTGTTGGAAGCCCAACGGGATGTAATTCAATGTTATCAAAAAGTAAAATTCTTACGGGTATCACGTGGGCGGTTTGAAGAGACAAAAGATGCCATTTTGGCCTCTGTTCGATTCATGGATTTACGTCAACATTTCGGCGATTGGTAGATTTTTGACCAAGATAGATCCGGTCGCCACAAAAGTGACTGTTGGAAGCCCTAACGGGATGTAATTTAATGTATCGAAAAGTAAAATTCTTACAGGGTATCACATGGGCAGCTGAAGAGACAAAAGATGCCATTTTGGCCTCCGTTCGTGCAGATTTACGTCAACATATCGGCGATTGGTAGATTTTTGACCAAGATAGATCCGGTCGCCACGAAAAGTGACTGTTGGAAGCCCAACAGGATGTAATTCAATGTATCAAAATGTAAAATTCTTATAGGTATCACGTGGGCGGTGAAGAGACAAAAGATGCCATTTTGGCCTCCGTTCGTGCGATTTACGTCAACATTTTTGGCGATTGGCAGATTTTTGACCAAGATAGATCCGATCGCCACGAAAAGTGACTGTTGGAAGCCCAACGGGGATGTAATTCAACGTATCAAAAAGTAAAATTCTTACAGGGTATCACGTGGGCGGTGAAGAGACAAAAGATGCCATTTTGGCCTCGTTCGGCGATTTACATCAACATTTACGGAGATTGGCGGATTTTTGACCAAGATAGATCCGATCGCCATGAAAAGTGACTGTTGGAAGCCCAACATGACCTAATTTAGAGGATCGAAAAGTATAATTCTTACGGTTATCACGTGGGGCAGCTAAGGAGCCCAAAGATGCCATTTTGGCCTCCATTTAGGAAATTTACATCAAGATTCCTAGCGGTGACATTTTTTGAGTTCCGTAACTCCAATCGTAGTGATTCTGGGCTCCGTGCGAAGCTAGTAGAAAGCTATTTTTGAAATCCATAAGTCCATGTCGATAGGCATCGCGAAGGCTCGCAAAAGCGACGGTTTTCAAAAGAGGTCATTCTAGCCTCCGTTCGAGGCGATTTACGTCAACATTTATGGAGATTGGCGATTTTTGACCAAGATAGATCTAGTCGCCATGAAAAGTGACCTGTTGGAAGCCCAACGGGATGTAATTCAATGTATCAAAAAGTAAAATTCTTACACGTATCACGTGGGCGGTGAAGAGACAAAAGATGCCATTTTGGCCTCTGTTCGTGGCTATCAACATATCGCGATTGGTAGATTTTTTGACCAAGATAGATCCGATCGCCACGAAAAGTGACTGTTGGAAGCCCAACGGGATGTAATTCAATGTATCAAAATGTAAAATTCTTACAGGTATCACGTGGGCGGTGAAGAGACAAAAGATGCCATTTTGGCCTCCGTTCGAAGATTTCTGTCAACATTTTTGGCGATTGGTAGATTTTTGACCAAGATATCAAAAAAAAGTGACACTGTTGGAAGCCCAAAATTCAATTATCAAAAAGTAAAATTCTTATAGGTATCACGTGGGGCGGTGAAGAGACAAAAGATGCCATTTTAGCCTCCGTTTAGTGCGATTTACTGTCAACATTTTTGGCGATTGGTAGATTTTTTTGACCAAGATAGATCCGAGTCCCCATGAAAAGTGACTGTTGGAAGCCCAACGGATGTAATTCAACGTATCAAAAAGTAAAATTCTTACGGGTATCACGTGGGCGGTGAAGAGACAAAAGATGCCATTTTGGCCTCGGATTCGAGCGATTTACGTCAACATTTACGGAGATTGGCGGATTTTGACCAAGATAGATCCGATCGCCATGAAAAGTGACTGTTGGAAGCCCAACATGACCTAATTTAGAGGATCGAAAAGTATAATTCTTACAGTTATCACGTGGGGCAGCTAAGGAGCCCAAAGATGCCATTTTGCCTCCATTTAGGGAAATTTACGTCAAGATTCCTAGCGGTGACATTTTTTGAGTTCCGTAACTCAATCGTAGTGATTACGGACTCCGTGCGAAGCTAGTAGAAAGCTATTTTTGAAATCCATAAGTCCATGTCGATAGGCATCGCGAAGGCTCGCAAAACTAACGGTTTTCAAAAGAGGTCATTCGGCCTCCGTTCGGGCGGATTTATGTCAACATTTATGGAGATTGGCAGATTTTGACCAAGATAGATCCGATCGCCATGAAAAGTGACTGTTGGAAGCCCAACGGGATGTAATTTAACGTTATCGAAAAGTAAAATTCTTACGGGTATCACGTGGGCAGCCATTTTGACCTCTGAAGAGACAAAAAGATGCCATTTTGGCCTCTGTTCGGGCGGATTTACGTGGGATGTAATTTAACAACATTTAAGGCGATTGGCAGATTTTTGACCAAGATAGATCCGGTCGCCACAAAAGTGACTGTTGGAAGCCCTAACGAGGATGTAATTTAATGTATCGAAAAGTAAAATTCTTACAGGTATCACATGGGCATCTGAAGAGACAAAAGATGCCATTTTGGCCTCCGTTTCGTGCGATTTACGTCAACATTTCTGGCGATTGGTAGATTTTTGACCAAGATAGATCCGATCGCCACGAAAAGTGACTGTTGGAAGCCCAACAGGTTGTAATTCAATGTATCAAAATGTAAAATTCTTATAGGTATCACGTGGGCGGTTGAAGAGACAAAAGATGCCATTTTGGCCTCCGTTCGTGCGATTTTACATCAACATTTTTGGCGATTGGCATATTTTTTGACCAAGATAGATCCGATCCCCATGAAAAGTGACTGTTGGAAGCCCAACGGGATGTAATTCAACGTATCAAAAAGTAAAATTCTTACGGGTATCACGGGGGCGGTGAAGAGACAAAAGATGCCATTTTGGCCTCGGTTCGAGCGATTTTCTATCAACATTTCTAGAGATTGGCGGATTTTTGACCAAGATAGATCCGATCGCCATGAAAAGTGACTGTTGGAAGCCCAACATGACCTAATTTAGAGGATCGAAAAGTATAATTCTTACATTTATCACGTGGGGCAGCTAAGGAGCCCAAAGATGCCATTTTGGCCTCCATTTAGGGAAATTTACGTCAAGATTCCTAGCGGTGACATTTTTTGAGTTCCGTAACTCAATCGTAGTGATTACGGGCTCCGTGCGAAGCTAGTAGAAAGCTATTTTGAAATCCATAAGTCCATGTCGATAGGCATCGCGAAGGCTCGCAAAACTGACGGTTTTCAAAAGAGGTCATTCGGCCTCCGTTCGGGCGGATTTACGTCAACATTTATGGAGATTGGCGGATTTTTGACCAAGATAGATCTAGTCGCCATGAAAAGTGACCTGTTGGAAGCCCAACGGGATGTAATTCAATGTATCAAAAAGTAAAATTCTTACACGTATCACGTGGGCGGTGAAGAGACAAAAGATGCCATTTTGGCCTCCGTTCGTGCGATTTCTGTCAACATATCGGCGATTGGTAGATTTTTGACCAAGATAGATCCGATCGCCACGAAAAGTGACTGTTGGAAGCCGAGAACAGGATGTAATTCAATGTATCAAAATGTAAAATTCTTACGGGTATCACGTGGGCGGTGAAGAGACAAAAGATGCCATTTTGGCCTCCGTTCGTGCGATTTTACGTCAACATTTTTGGCGATTGGCAGATTTTTGACCAAGATAGATCCGATCGCCACGAAAAGTGACTGTTGGAAGCCCAACGGGATGTAATTCAACGTATCAAAAAGTAAAATTCTTATAGGTATCACGTGGGGCGGTGAAGAGACAAAAGATGCCATTTTAGCCTCCGTTAGTGCGATTTACGTCAACATTTTTGGCGATTGGTAGATTTTTGACCAAGATAGATCCGGTCCCCACGAAAAGTGACTGTTGGAAGCCCAACGGGATGTAATTCAACGTATCAAAAAGTAAAATTCTTACGGGTATCACGTGGGCGGTGAAGAGACAAAAGATTCCATTTTGGCCTCGGTTCGAGCGATTTCTGTCAACATTTACGGAGATTGGCGGATTTTTGACCAAGATAGATCCGATCGCCATGAAAAGTGACTGTTGGAAGCCCAACATGACCTAATTTAGAGGATCGAAAAGTATAATTCTTACGGTTATCACGTGGGGCAGCTAAGGAGCCCAAAGATGCCATTTGGCCTCCATTTAGGGAAATTTACGTCAAGATTCCTAGCGGTGACATTTTTTGAGTTCCGTAACTCCAATCGTAGTGATTACGGACTCCGTCGCGAAGCTAGTAGAAAGCTATTTTTGAAATCCATAAGTCCATGTCGATAGGCATCGCGAAGGCTCGCAAAGCGACGGTTTTCAAAGGGTCATTCGGCCTCCGTTCGGGCGAGATTACCAAGGAATGTCAACATTTATGGAGATTGGCGATTTTGACCAAGATAGATCCGATCGCCATGAAAAGTGACTGTTGGAAGCCCAACGGGATGTAATTCAACGTTATCGAAAAGTAAAATTCTTACAGGGTATCACGTGGGCGGTGAAGAGACAAAAGATGCCATTTTGGCCTCTGTTCGGGCGATTTACGTCAACATTTACGGCGATTGGTAGATTTTTGACCAAGATAGATCCGGTCGCCACAAAAAGTGACTGTTGGAAGCCTAACGGGGATGTAATTTAACGTATCGAAAAGTAAAATTCTTACGGGTATCACATGGGCGGTGAAGAGACAAAAGATGCCATTTTGGCCTCGTTCGTGCGATTTACGTCAACATATCGGCGATTGGTAGATTTTGACCAAGATAGATCTGTCGCCACGAAAAGTGACTGTTGGAAGCCCAACGGGTTGTAATTCAATGTATCAAAATGTAAAATTCTTATAGGTATCACGTGGGCGGTTGAAGAGACAAAAGATGCCATTTTGGCCTCCGTTCGTGCGATTTACGTCAACATTTACGGCGATTGGCATATTTTTGACCAAGATAGATCCGGTCGCCACGAAAAGTGACTGTTGGAAGCCCAACGAGGATGTAATTCAACGTATCAAAAAGTAAAATTCTTACGGGTATCACGTGGGCGGTGAAGAGACAAAAGATGCCATTTTGGCCTCCATTCGACGATTTACATCAACATTTACGGAGATTGGCGGATTTTTGACCAAGATAGATCCGATCGCCATGAAAAGTGACTGTTGGAAGCCCAACATGACCTAATTTAGAGGATCGAAAAGTATAATTCTTACATTTATCACGTGGGGCGCTAAGGAGCCCAAAGATGCCATTTTGGCCTCCATTTAGGGAAATTTACATCAAGATTCCTAAGCGGTGACATTTTTTTGAGTTCCGTAACTCAATCGTAGTGATTCTGGGCTCCGTGAGAAGCTAGTAGAAAGCTATTTTTGAAATCCATAAGTCCATGTCGATAGGCATCGCGAAGGCTCGCAAAGCGGCGGTTTTCAAAAAGGGTCATTCTAGCCTCCGTTCGGGCGATTTACGTCAACATTTATGGAGATTGGCGGATTTTTGACCAAGATAGATCTAGTCGCCATGAAAAGTGACTGTTGGAAGCCCAACAGGATGTAATTCAATGTATCAAAAAGTAAAATTCTTACACGTATCACGTGGGCGGTGAAGAGACAAAAGATGCCATTTTGGCCTCTGTTTGTCTTGATTTCTATCAATTCGGGTAGATTTCCAAGATAGATCAACATTTGAAAGTGACCTGTCAAGATTTTTGACCAAGATAGATCCGTCTCCACGAAAAGTGACTGACAAAAAGCCATTTTGGATGTAATTCAATGTATCAAAATGTAAAATTCTTATAGGTATCACATGGGCGGTGAAGAGACAAAAAGTAAATGCCATTTTGGCCTCCATTTTAGCCTCCGATTTTACGTCAACATTTTTGGCGATTGTAGATTTTTGACCAAGATAGATCCAGTCCCCATGAAAAGTGACTGTTGGAAGCCCAACGGGATGTAATTCAACGTATCAAAAAGTAAAATTCTTACGGGTATCACGTGGGCGGTGAAGAGACAAAAGATGCCATTTTGGCCTCCGTTCGACGATTTACATCAACATTTACGGAGATTGGCGGATTTTTGACCAAGATAGATCCGGTCGCCATGAAAAGTGACTGTTGGAAGCCCAACATGACCTAATTTAGAGGATCGAAAAGTATAATTCTTACGATTATCACGTGGGGCGGCTAAGGAGCCCAAAGATGCCATTTTGGCCTCCATTTAGGGAAATTTACATCAAGATTCTAAGCGGTGACATTTTTTGAGTTCCGTAACTCAATCGTAGTGATTACGGACTCCGTGCGAAGCTAGTAGAAAGCTATTTTTGAAATCCATAAGTCCATGTCGATAGGCATCGCGAAGGCTCGCAAAGCGACGGTTTTCAAAGAGGTCATTACGGCCTCCGTTTGGGCGATTTACTGTCAACATTTATGGAGATTGGCGATTTTGACCAAGATAGATCGATCGCCATGAAAAGTGACCTGTTGGAAGCCCAACGGGATGTAATTCAATGTTATCGAAAAGTAAAATTCTTTTACCGTATCGGGTATCACGTGGGCGGTGAAGAGACAAAAGATGCCATTTTGGCCTCCATAGGCGATTTACGTCAACATTTGGCGATTGGCGATTTTTGACCAAGATAGATCCGATCGCCACAAAAAGTGACTGTTGGAAGCCTAACGGGATGTAATTTAATGTATCAAAATGTAAAATTCTTACGGGTATCACATGGGCATGAAGAGACAAAAGATGCCATTTTGGCCTCCGTTCGTGCGATTTTACATCAACATTTACGGCGATTGGTAGATTTTTGACCAAGATAGATCCGGTCGCCATGAAAAGTGACTGTTGGAAGCCCAACAGGGATGTAATTCAATGTATCAAAATGTAAAATTCTTATAGGTATCACGTGGGCGGTGAAGAGACAAAAGATGCCATTTTGGCCTCCGTTCGTGCGATTTACATCAACATTTTTGGCGATTGGCATATTTTTGACCAAGATAGATCCGTCGCCATGAAAAGTGACTGTTGGAAGCCCAACGGGATGTAATTCAACGTATCAAAAGTAAAATTCTTACGGGTATCACGTGGGCAGGTGAAGAGACAAAAGATGCCATTTTGGCCTCCGTTCGGCGATTTACGTCAACATTTACGGAGATTGGCGGATTTTTGACCAAGATAGATCCGTCGCCATGAAAAGTGACTGTTGGAAGCCCAACATGACCTAATTTAGAGGATCGAAAAGTATAATTCTTCACATTTATCACGTGGGGCGGCTAAGGAGCCCAAAGATGCCATTTTGGCCTCCATTTAGGGAAATTTATCCAAGATTCCTAAGCGGTGACATTTTTTGAGTTCCGTAACTCAATCGTAGTGATTAAAACTCCGTGCGAAGCTAGTAGAAAGCTATTTTTGAAATCCATAAGTCCATGTCGATAGGCATCGCGAAGGCTCGCAAAAGAGACGGTTTTCAAAAGAGGTCATTTTAGCCTCCGTTCGGGCGGATTTACATCAACATTTATGGAGATTGGCGATTTTTGACCAAGATAGATCTAGTCGCCATGAAAAGTGACTGTTGGAAGCCCAACGGGATGTAATTCAATGTATCAAAAAGTAAAATTCTTACACGTATCACGTGGGCGGTGAAGAGACAAAAGATGCCATTTTGGCCTCGTTCGTGCAGATTTACGTCAACATATCGGCGATTGGTAGATTTTTGACCAAGATAGATCCGGTCGCCACGAAAAGTGACTGTTGGAAGCCGAACAGGGATGTAATTCAATGTATCAAAATGTAAAATTCTTACGGGTATCACGTGGGCGCTTGAAGAGACAAAAGATGCCATTTTGGCCTCCGTTCGTGCGATTTACTATCAACATTTTTTGGCGATTGGCAGATTTTTGACCAAGATAGATCCGATCACCACAAAAGTGACTGTTGGAAGCCCAACGAGGATGTAATTCAACGTATCAAAAAGTAAAATTCTTATAGGTATCACGTGGGCGGTGAAGAGACAAAAGATGCCATTTTAGCCTCCGTTCGTGCGATTTACGTCAACATTTTTGGCGATTGGTAGATTTTTGACCAAGATAGATCCGATCCCCACGAAAAGTGACCTGTTGGAAGCCCAACGAGGATGTAATTCAACGTATCAAAAAGTAAAATTCTTACGGTATCACGTGGGCGGTGAAGAGACAAAAGATTCCATTTTGGCCTCCGTTCGACGATTTACGTCAACATTTACGGAGATTGGCGGATTTTTGACCAAGATAGATCCGTCGCCATGAAAAGTGACTGTTGGAAGCCCAACATGACCTAATTTAGAGGATCGAAAAGTATAATTCTTACGGTTATCACGTGGGGCAGCTAAGGAGCCCAAAGATGCCATTTTGGCCTCCATTTAGGGAAATTTACGTCAAGATTCCTAAGCGGTGACATTTTTTGAGTTCCGTAACTCAATCGTAGTGATTAAGGACTCCGTGCGAAGCTAGTAGAAAGCTATTTTGAAATCCATAAGTCCATGTCGATAGGCATCGCGAAGGCTCGCAAAGCGACGGTTTTCAAAGAGGTCATTTGGCCTCCGTTCGGGCGATTTACGTCAACATTTATGGAGATTGGCGGATTTTGACCAAGATAGATCGATCGCCATGAAAAGTGACTGTTGGAAGCCCAACGGGATGTAATTTAACGTTATCGAAAAGTAAAATTCTTACAGGTATCACGTGGGCGGTGAAGAGACAAAAGATGCCATTTTGGCCTCTGTTCGGGCGATTTACGTCAACATTTACGGCGATTGGCAGATTTTTGACCAAGATAGATCCGATCGCCACAAAAAGTGACTGTTGGAAGCCTAACGGGATGTAATTTAACGTATCGAAAAGTAAAATTCTTACGGTATCACAATGGGCGGTTTGAAGAGACAAAAAGATGCCATTTTGGCCTCCGTTCGTGCGATTTACGTCAACATATCTGGAGATTGGTAGATTTTTGACCAAGATAGATCTATTTCGCCATGAAAAGTGACTGTTGGAAGCCCAACGGGTTGTAATTCAATGTATCAAAATGTAAAATTCTTACGGGTATCACGTGGGCGGTGAAGAGACAAAAAGATGCCATTTTGGCCTCGTTCGTGCGATTTACGTCAACATTTTTGGCGATTGGCATATTTTTGACCAAGATAGATCCGTCGCCATGAAAAGTGACCTGTTGGAAGCCCAACGGGATGTAATTCAACGTATCAAAAAGTAAAATTCTTACAGGTATCACGTGGGCGGTGAAGAGACAAAAGATGCCATTTTGGCCTCCGTTCGACGATTTACGTCAACATTTACGGAGATTGGCGGATTTTTGACCAAGATAGATCCGTCGCCATGAAAAGTGACTGTTGGAAGCCCAACATGACCTAATTTAGAGGATCGAAAAGTATAATTCTTACAGGTTATCACGTGGGGCGACTAAGGAGCCCAAAGATGCCATTTGGCCTCCATTTAGGGAAATTTAAATCCAAGATTCCTAGCGGTGACATTTTTTGAGTTCCGTAACTCAATCGTAGTGATTACGGACTCGTGTGCGAAGCTAGTAGAAAGCTATTTTTGAAATCCATAAGTCCATGTCGATAGGCATCGCGAAGGCTCGCAAAGCGGCGGTTTTCAAAGGTCATTTTGGCCTCCGTTCGGGGCGATTTGTCAACATTTATGGAGATTGGCAGATTTTGACCAAGATAGATCTAGTCGCCATGAAAAGTGACCTGTTGGAAGCCCAACGGGATGTAATTCAATGTATCAAAAAGTAAAATTCTTACAAAATTCCATTTTGGCCTCCGTTATCACGTGGGCGGCGATTGGTAGATTTTTGACAAATAGATGCCATTTTGGCCTCCGTATCAAAATGTAAAATTCTTACGTGCCATTTTGGCCTCCCAACATTTACGGCGATTGGCAGATTTTTGACCAAGATAGATCCGGTCTCCACGAAAAGTGACATGGAAGCCCAACGGGGATGTAATTCAATGTATCAAAATGTAAAATTCTTATAGGTATCACATGGGCGGTGAAGAGACAAAAGATGCCATTTTAGCCTCCGTTCGTGCGATTTACGTCAACATTTTTGGCGATTGGTAGATTTTTGACCAAGATAGATCCGGTCCCCATGAAAAGTGACACATTGGAAGCCCAACGGGATGTAATTCAACGTATCAAAAAGTAAAATTCTTACAGGTATCACGTGGGCGGTTGAAGAGACAAAAGATGCCATTTTGGCCTCGTTCGACGATTTACGTCAACATTTACGGAGATTGGCGGATTTTTGACCAAGATAGATCCGGTCGCCATGAAAAGTGACTGTTGGAAGCCCAACATGACCTAATTTAGAGGATCGAAAAGTATAATTCTTACAGTTATCACGTGGGGCGACTAAGGAGCCCAAAGATGCCATTTTGGCCTCCATTTAGGGAAATTTACGTCAAGATTCCTAGCGGTGACATTTTTTGAGTTCCGTAACTCCAATCGTAGTGATTACGGACTCCGTGCGAAGCTAGTAGAAAGCTATTTTGAAATCCATAAGTCCATGTTTGATAGGCATCGCGAAGGCTCGCAAAAGCGACGGTTTTCAAAAGAGGTCATTTTGGCCTCCGTTCGGGCGATTTACGTCAACATTTATGGAGATTGGCGATTTTGACCAAGATAGATCCGATCGCCATGAAAAGTGACTGTTGGAAGCCCAACGGGATGTAATTCAACGTTATCGAAAAGTAAAATTCTTACACGGTATCACGTGGGCGGCGAAGAGACAAAAGATGCCATTTTGGCCTCTGTTCGGGCGATTTACGTCAACATTTCGGCGATTGGCAGATTTTTGACCAAGATAGATCCGATCGCCACAAAAAGTGACTGTTGGAAGCCTAACGGGATGTAATTTAACGTATCGAAAAGTAAAATTCTTACGGTATCACATGGGCGGTTGAAGAGACAAAAGATGCCATTTTGGCCTCCGTTCGTGCGATTTACGTCAACATTTCGGCGATTGGTAGATTTTTGACCAAGATAGATCCGGTCGCCACGAAAAGTGACACATTGGAAGCCCAACGGGTTGTAATTCAATGTATCAAAATGTAAAATTCTTATAGGTATCACGTGGGCGGTGAAGAGACAAAAGATGCCATTTTGGCCTCCGTTCGTGCAGATTTACGTCAACATTTTTGGCGATTGGCATATTTTTGACCAAGATAGATCCGATCGCCATGAAAAGTGACTGTTGGAAGCCCAACGAGGATGTAATTCAACGTATCAAAAAGTAAAATTCTTACGGGTATCACGTGGGCGGTGAAGAGACAAAAGATGCCATTTTGGCCTCCATTTCGGCGATTTACGTCAACATTTCTAGAGATTGGCGGATTTTTGACCAAGATAGATCCGATCGCCATGAAAAGTGACTGTTGGAAGCCCAACATGACCTAATTTAGAGGATCGAAAAGTATAATTCTTACGGTTATCACGTGGGGCGGCTAAGGAGCCCAAAGATGCCATTTTGGCCTCCATTTAGGGAAATTTACTGTCAAGATTCCTAAGCGGTGACATTTTTTTTTGAGTTCCGTAACTCCAATCGTAGTGATTAACACTCCGTGCGAAGCTAGTAGAAAGCTATTTTTGAAATCCATAAGTTCATGTCGATAGGCATCGCGAAGGCTCGCAACAAAAGTGACGGTTTTCAAAACGAGGTCAATTCAATGTATCAAAAAGTAAAATTCTTACACGTTCGGGGGCGAAGAGACAAAAGATGCCATCAACATTTATGGAGATTGGCGATTTTTTTTTGACCAAGATAGATCTAGTCGCCATGAAAAGTGACTGTTGGAAGCCCAACGAGGATGTAATTCAATGTATCAAAATGTAAAATTCTTACACGTATCACGTGGGCGGTGAAGAGACAAAAGATGCCATTTTGGCCTCCGTTCGTGGCAGATTTACTGTCAACATTTTTGGCGATTGGCAGATTTTTTCACCAAGATAGATCCGTCTCCACGAAAAGTGACTGTTGGAAGCCCAACGGGGATGTAATTCAATGTATCAAAATGTAAAATTCTTATAGGTATCACATGGGCGTGAAGAGACAAAAGATGCCATTTTAGCCTCCGTTAGTGCGGATTTACGTCAACATTTTTGGCGATTGGTAGATTTTTGACCAAGATAGATCCGTCCCCATGAAAAGTGACTGTTGGAAGCCCAACGGGATGTAATTCAACGTATCAAAAAGTAAAATTCTTACGGTATCACGCGGGCGGTGAAGAGACAAAAGATGCCATTTTGGCCTCCGTTCGAGCAGATTTCTATCAACATTTCTAGAGATTGGCGGATTTTTGACCAAGATAGATCCGATCGCCATGAAAAGTGACTGTTGGAAGCCCAACATGACCTAATTTAGAGGATCGAAAAGTATAATTCTTACATTTATCACGTGGGGCGGCTAAGGAGCCCAAAGATGCCATTTTGGCCTCCATTTAGGGAAATTTACGTCAAGATTCCTAGCGGTGACATTTTTTGAGTTCCGTAACTCCAATCGTAGTGATTACGGACTCCGTGCGAAGCTAGTAGAAAGCTATTTTTGAAATCCATAAGTCCATGTCGATAGGCATCGCGAAGGCTCGCAAAAGTGACGGTTTTCAAAAGAGGTCATTCTAGCCTCCGTTCGGGCGATTTACGTCAACATTTATGGAGATTGGCGATTTTGACCAAGATAGATCTAGTCGCCATGAAAAGTGACTGTTGGAAGCCCAACGGGATGTAATTCAACGTTATCAAAAGTAAAATTCTTACAGGTATCACGTGGGCGGTGAAGAGACAAAAGATGCCATTTTGGCCTCCGTTTTGCGATTGCGGATTTACGTCAACATTTCGCGATTGGTAGATTTTTGACCAAGATGAAAAGATCCGAGGATGTAATTAATGTATCAAAATGTAAAATTCTTACGGGTATCACATGGGCGCGAAGAGACAAAAGATGCCATTTTGGCCTCCGTTCGTTTTGACCAAGATAGATTGTGACCTGTTGGAAGCCCAACGGGATGTAATTCAATGTATCAAAATGTAAAATTCTTACGGGTATCACGTGGGCGGTGAAGAGACAAAAGATGCCATTTTGGCCTCCGTTCGTGCGATTTACATCAACATTTTTGGCGATTGGCAGATTTTTGACCAAGATAGATCCGGTCGCCATGAAAAGTGACTGTTGGAAGCCCAACGGGATGTAATTCAACGTATCAAAAAGTAAAATTCTTACGGGTATCACGCGGGCGGTGAAGAGACAAAAGATGCCATTTTGGCCTCCGTTCGGCGATTTACGTCAACATTTACGGAGATTGGCGGATTTTTGACCAAGATAGATCCGTCGCCATGAAAAGTGACTGTTGGAAGCCCAACATGACCTAATTTAGAGGATCGAAAAGTATAATTCTTACGGTTATCACGTGGGGCAGCTAAGGAGCCCAAAGATGCCATTTTGGCCTCCATTTAGGGAAATTTACTGTCAAGATTCCTAGCGGTGACATTTTTTGAGTTCCGTAACTCAATCGTAGTGATTAAGCTCCGTCTTGGAAGCTAGTAGAAAGCTATTTTTGAAATCCATAAGTCCATGTCTTATAGGCATCGCGAAGGCTCGCCTAAGGAGGTTTTCAAAAGAGGTCATTTTGGCCTCCGTTCGGGCGGATTTACGTCAACATTTATGGAGATTGGCAGATTTTTGACCAAGATAGATCTAGTCGCCATGAAAAGTGACTGTTGGAAGCCCAACGGGATGTAATTTTTTGTATCAAAAAGTAAAATTCTTACACGTATCACGTGGGCGGTTTGAAGAGACAAAAGATGCCATTTTGGCCTCCGTTCGTGCGTAGATTTACAACATTTATGGCGATTGGTAGATTTTGACCAAGATAGATCCGATCGCCACGAAAAGTGACTGTTGGAAGCCCAACAGGGATGTAATTCAATGTATCAAAATGTAAAATTCTTAAAAGGTATCACGTGGGCGGTGAAGAGACAAAAGATGCCATTTTGGCCTCCGTTCGTGCGATTTACTGTCAACATTTTTTGGCGATTGGCAGATTTTTGACCAAGATAGATCCGATCACCACGAAAAGTGACTGTTGGAAGCCCAACGAGGATGTAATTCAACGTATCAAAAAGTAAAATTCTTATAGGTATCACGTGGGCGGTGAAGAGACAAAAGATGCCATTTTAGCCTCCGTTCGTGCGATTTACGTCAACATTTTTGGCGATTGGTAGATTTTTGACCAAGATAGATCCAGTCCCCATGAAAAGTGACTGTTGGAAGCCCAACGGGATGTAATTCAACGTATCAAAAAGTAAAATTCTTACGGGTATCACGTGGGCGGTGAAGAGACAAAAAGATTCCATTTTGGCCTCCGTTCGAGCGATTTCTGTCAACATTTACGGAGATTGGCGGATTTTTGACCAAGATAGATCCGGTCGCCATGAAAAGTGACTGTTGGAAGCCCAACATGACCTAATTTAGAGGATCGAAAAGTATAATTCTTACAGTTATCACGTGGGGCGCTAAGGAGCCCAAAGATGCCATTTTGGCCTCCATTTAGGGAAATTTACGTCAAGATTCCTAAGCGGTGACATTTTTTGAGTTCCGTAACTCCAATCGTAGTGATTAAGGACTCCGTGCGAAGCTAGTAGAAAGCTATTTTTGAAATCCATAAGTCCATGTCGATAGGCATCGCGAAGGCTCGCAAAAAGCGACGGTTTTCAAAGAGGTCATTCTGGCCTCCGTTCGGGCGATTTACGTCAACATTTATGGAGATTGGCGATTTTTGACCAAGATAGATCCGAGTCGCCATGAAAAGTGACTGTTGGAAGCCCAACGGGATGTAATTTAACGTTATCAAAAAGTAAAATTCTTACGGGTATCACGTGGGCGGCTGAAGAGACAAAAGATGCCATTTTGGCCTCTTTCGTGCGATTTACGTCAACATTTACGGCGATTGGTAGATTTTTGACCAAGATAGATCCGATCGCCACAAAAAGTGACTGTTTGGAAGCCTAACGGGGATGTAATTTAATGTATCAAAATGTAAAATTCTTCTGGGTATCACATGGGCAGTGAAGAGACAAAAAGATGCCATTTTGGCCTCCGTTCGTGCGATTTACTGTCAACATTTTTTTGCGATTGGTAGATTTTTGACCAAGATAGATCCGATGTCGCCATGAAAAGTGACTGTTGGAAGCCCAACGGGATGTAATTCAACGTATCAAAATGTAAAATTCTTATAGGTATCACGTGGGCGGTGAAGAGACAAAAGATGCCATTTTGGCCTCCGTTCGTGCGCGATTTACGTCAACATTTTTTGGCGATTGGCATATTTTTGACCAAGATAGATCCGATCGCCACGAAAAGTGACTGTTGGAAGCCCAACGGGATGTAATTCAACGTATCAAAAAGTAAAATTCTTACGGGTATCACGTGGGGCGGTGAAGAGACAAAAAGATGCCATTTTGGCCTCCATTTCGAAATTTACGTCAACATTTACGGAGATTGGCGGATTTTTGACCAAGATAGATCCGATCGCCATGAAAAGTGACTGTTGGAAGCCCAACATGACCTAATTTAGAGGATCGAAAAGTATAATTCTTACAGGTTATCACGTGGGGGCAAAGCGAGGAGCCCAAAGATGCCATTTTGGCCTCCATTTAGGGAAATTTACATCAAGATTCCTAGCGGTGACATTTTTGAGTTCCGTAACTCCAATCGTAGTGATTAAGGACTCCATGTGGAAGCTAGTAGAATGTAATTTTTCAAATCCATAAGTTCATGTCTTATAGGCATCGCGACGGATAGATCCGTCGCCATGAAAAAGACAAAAAGATGTCATTTTGGCCTCCGTTCGATGCCATTTTGGCCTCATTTCTATCAACATTTATGGAGATTGGCGGATTTTTGACCAAGATAGATCTAGTCGCCATGAAAAGTGACTGTTGGAAGCCCAACGGGATGTAATTCAATGTATCAAAAAGTAAAATTCTTACACGTATCACGTGGGCGGCTAAGAGACAAAAGATGCCATTTTGGCCTCCATTTCTATCAACATATCGGCGAGGATTTTTGACCAAGATAGATCCGATCGATTTACGTCAACATTTTCTTACGTGGGCGATTTTTGGGCTCCGATTTTTCACCAAGATAGATCCGGTCTCCACGAAAAGTGACTGTTGGAAGCCCAACGGGATGTAATTCAATGTATCAAAAAGTAAAATTCTTATAGGTATCACATGGGCGGTGAAGAGACAAAAGATGCCATTTTAGCCTCCGTTCGTGCAGATTTACGTCAACATTTTTGGCGATTGGTAGATTTTTGACCAAGATAGATCCGTCCCCATGAAAAGTGACTGTTGGAAGCCCAACGGGATGTAATTCAACGTATCAAAAAGTAAAATTCTTACGGGTATCACGTGGGCGGTGAAGAGACAAAAGATGCCATTTTGGCCTCCGTTCGACGATTTCTATCAACATTTCTAGAGATTGGCGGATTTTTGACCAAGATAGATCCGGTCGCCATGAAAATTGACCTGTTGGAAGCCCAACATGACCTAATTTAGAGGATCGAAAAGTATAATTCTTACATTTATCACGTGGGGCAGCTAAGGAGCCCAAAGATGCCATTTTGGCCTCCATTTAGGAAATTTACATCACGATTCCTAAGCGGTGACATTTTTTGAGTTCCGTAACTCAATCGTAGTGATTACGGACTCCGTGCGAAGCTAGTAGAAAGCTATTTTTGAAATCCATAATTCCATGTCGATAGGCATCGCGAAGGCTCGCAAAAGTGACGGTTTTCAAAAGAGGTCATTCTAGCCTCCGTTCGGGCGATTTACATCAACATTTATGGAGATTGGCGATTTTTGACCAAGATAGATCTAGTCGCCATGAAAAGTGACTGTTGGAAGCCCAACGGGATGTAATTCAACGTATCAAAAAGTAAAATTCTTACAGGTATCACGTGGGCGGCTGAAGAGACAAAAGATGCCATTTTGGCCTCGTTCGTGCGAGATTTACGTCAACATATCGGCGATTGGTAGATTTTTGACCAAGATAGATCCGATCGCCACGAAAAGTGACTGTTGGAAGCCCAACGAGGATGTAATTCAATGTATCAAAATGTAAAATTCTTACGGTATCACGTGGGCGGCTGAAGAGACAAAAGATGCCATTTTGGCCTCCGTTCGTGCGAGATTTACGTCAACATTTACGGCGATTGGCAGATTTTTGACCAAGATAGATCCGATCGCCATGAAAAGTGACTGTTGGAAGCCCAATGTAATTCAACGTGTAATTCAAGGTATCAAAAGAGTAAAATTCTTTTACGGGTATCACATTTTTGGCGGTTGGAAGAGACAAAAGATGCCATTTTGGCCTCCATTTAGGATGTAATTCAACGTATCAAAAAGTAAAATTCTTACAGGTTTACAAAAGATTCCATTTTGGCCTCCGTTCGACATTTACGGGAGATTGGCGGATTTTTGACCAAGATAGATCCGATCGCCATGAAAAGTGACTGTTGGAAGCCCAACATGACCTAATTTAGAGGATCGAAAAGTATAATTCTTACGAGTTATCACGTGGGGCGACTAAGGAGCCCAAAGATGCCATTTTGGCCTCCATTTAGGGAAATTTACATCCAAGATTCTAAGCGGTGACATTTTTGAGTTCCAAGACTCCAATCGTAGTGATTACGGGCTCCGTTGGAAGCTAGTAGAAAGCTATTTTTGAAATCCATAAGTCCATGTCTTATAGGCATCGCGAAGGCTCGCAAAAACTGACGGTTTTCAAAAGAGGTCATTTTGCCCTCCGTTTGAGCGGATTTACGTCAACATTTATGGAGATTGGCGATTTTTGACCAAGATAGATCTAGTCGCCATGAAAAGTGACCTGTTGGAAGCCCAACGGGATGTAATTCAATGTATCAAAAAGTAAAATTCTTACACGTATCACGTGGGCGGTGAAGAGACAAAAGATGCCATTTTGGCCTCCGTTCGTGCGATTTACATCAACATATCGGCGATTGGTAGATTTTTGACCAAGATAGATCCGATCGCCATGAAAAGTGACTGTTGGAAGCCCAACAGGGATGTAATTCAATGTATCAAAATGTAAAATTCTTAAAGGTATCACGTGGGCAGCTAAGAGACAAAAGATGCCATTTTGGCCTCCGTTCGTGCGATTTACTGTCAACATTTACGGCGATTGGCAGATTTTTGACCAAGATAGATCCGGTCGCCACGAAAAGTGACTGTTGGAAGCCCAACGGGATGTAATTCAACGTATCAAAAAGTAAAATTCTTATAGGTATCACGTGGGCGGTGAAGAGACAAAAGATGCCATTTTAGCCTCCGTTCGTGCGATTTACGTCAACATTTTTGGCGATTGGTAGATTTTTGACCAAGATAGATCCGTCCCCACGAAAAGTGACCTGTTGGAAGCCCAACGGGATGTAATTCAACGTATCAAAAAGTAAAATTCTTACAGGTATCACGTGGGCGGTGAAGAGACAAAAGATTCCATTTTGGCCTCAGTTCGAGCGATTTCTATCAACATTTCTAGAGATTGGCGGATTTTTGACCAAGATAGATCCGGTCGCCATGAAAAGTGACTGTTGGAAGCCCAACATGACCTAATTTAGAGGATCGAAAAGTATAATTCTTACATTTTATCACGTGGGGCGACTAAGGAGCCCAAAGATGCCATTTTGGCCTCCATTTAGGGAAATTTCTGTCAAGATTCCTAGCGGTGACATTTTTTGAGTTCCGTAACTCCAATCGTAGTGATTACGGACTCCGTGCGAAGCTAGTAGAAAGCTATTTTTGAAATCCATAAGTCCATGTCGATAGGCATCGCGAAGGCTCGCAAAAGTGACGGTTTTCAAAGAGGTCATTCTAGCCTCCGTTCGAGGCGGATTTACGTCAACATTTATGGAGATTGGCAGATTTTGACCAAGATAGATCTAGTCGCCATGAAAAGTGACCTGTTGGAAGCCCAACGGGATGTAATTCAACGTTATCAAAAAGTAAAATTCTTACAGGTATCACGTGGGCGGTGAAGAGACAAAAGATGCCATTTTGGCCTCTGTTCGTGCGATTTACATCAACATTTCTACGGCGATTGGTAGATTTTGACCAAGATAGATCCGATCGCCACAAAAGTGACTGTTGGAAGCCTAACGGGATGTAATTTAATGTATCAAAATGTAAAATTCTTACGGGTATCACATGGGCGGTTGAAGAGACAAAAAGATGCCATTTTGGCCTCCGTTCGTGCGATTTACGTCAACATTTCGGCGATTGGCAGATTTTTGACCAAGATAGATCCGGTCACCACGAAAAGTGACTGTTGGAAGCCCAACGGGATGTAATTCAATGTATCAAAATGTAAAATTCTTATAGGTATCACGTGGGCGGCTGAAGAGACAAAAGATGCCATTTTAGCCTCCGTTTAGTGCAGATTTACGTCAACATTTTTGGCGATTGGCAGATTTTTGACCAAGATAGATCCGATCCCCACGAAAAGTGACTGTTGGAAGCCCAACGGGATGTAATTCAACGTATCAAAAAGTAAAATTCTTACAGGTATCACGTGGGCGGTGAAGAGACAAAAGATGCCATTTTGGCCTCCGTTCGAGCGATTTCTGTCAACATTTACGGAGATTGGCGGATTTTTGACCAAGATAGATCCGATCGCCATGAAAAGTGACTGTTGGAAGCCCAACATGACCTAATTTAGAGGATCGAAAAGTATAATTCTTACAGGTTATCACGTGGGGCGGCTAAGGAGCCCAAAGATGCCATTTTGGCCTCCATTTAGGGAAATTTACGTCAAGATTCCTAGCGGTGACATTTTTTGAGTTCCGTAACTCCAATCGTAGTGATTACGGACTCCGTGCGAAGCTAGTAGAAAGCTATTTTTGAAATCCATAAGTCCATGTCGATAGGCATCGCGAAGGCTCGCAAAAAGCGACGGTTTTCAAAAGAGGTCATTCGGCCTCCGTTCGGGGCGATTTCTGTCAACATTTATGGAGATTGGCGGATTTTTGACCAAGATAGATCTAGTCGCCATGAAAAGTGACTGTTGGAAGCCCAACGGGATGTAATTCAACGTATCAAAAAGTAAAATTCTTACACGTATCACGTGGGCGGTTGAAGAGACAAAAGATGCCATTTTGGCCTCTGTTCGGGCGATTTACTATCAACAGATTTTTGACCAAGATAGATCCGGTCGCCACAAAAAGTGACCTTTGGAAGATTTGTAATTCAATGTATCAAAATAAAATTCTTACGGTATCACCACGAAGAGACAAAGATGCCATTTTGGCCTCCGTTCGTGCGGATTTACGTCAACATTTTTTGTTGGAAGATTTTGACCAAGATAGATCCATGTCACCACAAAGATGTGGAAGCCCATTGTAATTCAACGTATCAAAAAGTAAAATTCTTATAGGTATCACATGGGCGGTGAAGAGACAAAAGATGCCATTTTAGCCTCCGTTCGTGCGATTTTACATCAACATTTTTGGCGATTGGTAGATTTTTGACCAAGATAGATCCGGTCCCATGAAAAGTGACTGTTGGAAGCCCAACGGGATGTAATTCAACGTATCAAAAAGTAAAATTCTTACAGGTATCACGTGGGCGGTGAAGAGACAAAAGATGCCATTTTGGCCTCCGTTCGAAAGCGATTTCTATCAACATTTCTAGAGATTGGCGGATTTTTGACCAAGATAGATCCGATCGCCATGAAAAGTGACCTGTTGGAAGCCCAACATGACCTAATTTAGAGGATCGAAAAGTATAATTCTTACATTTTATCACGTGGGGCAGCTAAGGAGCCCAAAGATGCCATTTTGGCCTCCATTTAGGAAATTTACGTCAAGATTCCTAGCGGTGACATTTTTTGAGTTCCGTAACTCAATCGTAGTGATTACGGACTCCGTGCGAAGCTAGTAGAAAGCTATTTTGAAATCCATAAGTCCATGTCGATAGGCATCGCGAAGGCTCGCAAAAAGTGACGGTTTTCAAAAGAGGTCATTCTGGCCTCCGTTCGGGCGATTTACGTCAACATTTATGGAGATTGGCGATTTTTGACCAAGATAGATCTAGTCGCCATGAAAAGTGACCTGTTGGAAGCCCAACGGGATGTAATTCAACGTATCAAAAAGTAAAATTCTTACAGGTATCACGTGGGCGGTGAAGAGACAAAAGATGCCATTTTGGCCTCCGTTCGTGCGATTTTACGTCAACATATCGCGATTGGTAGATTTTTGACCAAGATAGATCCGATCGCCACAAAAAGTGACTGTTGGAAGCCTAACGGGATGTAATTCAACGTATCAAAATGTAAAATTCTTACAGGTATCACGTGGGCGGTGAAGAGACAAAAGATGCCATTTTGGCCTCCGTTCGTGCGATTTACGTCAACATTTCGGCGATTGGCAGATTTTTGACCAAGATAGATCCGTCGCCACGAAAAGTGACCTGTTGGAAGCCCAACAGGATGTAATTCAACGTATCAAAAAGTAAAATTCTTATAGGTATCACATGGGCGGTGAAGAGACAAAAGATGCCATTTTAGCCTCCGTTAGTGCGGATTTACGTCAACATTTTTGGCGATTGGTAGATTTTTGACCAAGATAGATCCGGTCCCCACGAAAAGTGACTGTTGGAAGCCCAACGGGATGTAATTCAACGTATCAAAAAGTAAAATTCTTACGGGTATCACGTGGGCGGTTGAAGAGACAAAAAGATTCCATTTTGGCCTCCGTTCGAGCGATTTACAACATTTACGGAGATTGGCGGATTTTTGACCAAGATAGATCCGGTCGCCATGAAAAGTGACTGTTGGAAGCCCAACATGACCTAATTTAGAGGATCGAAAAGTATAATTCTTACAGTTATCACGTGGGGCGACTAAGGAGCCCAAAGATGCCATTTGGCCTCCATTTAGGAAATTTACATCAAAGATTCCTAGCGGTGACATTTTTTGAGTTCCGTAACTCAATCGTAGTGATTACGGACTCCGTGCGAAGCTAGTAGAAAGCTATTTTTGAAATCCATAAGTCCATGTCGATAGGCATCGCGAAGGCTCGCAAAAGCGACGGTTTTCAAAAGAGGTCATTCGGCCTCCGTTCGGGCGATTTACGTCAACATTTATGGAGATTGGCAGATTTTGACCAAGATAGATCTAGTCGCCATGAAAAGTGACTGTTGGAAGCCCAACGGGATGTAATTTAACGTTATCAAAAGTAAAATTCTTACGGGTATCACGTGGGCGAGTGAAGAGACAAAAGATGCCATTTTGGCCTCTGTTCGGGCAGATTTACATCAACATATCGGGCGATTGGTAGATTTTTGACCAAGATAGATCCGATCGCCACAAAAAGTGACTGTTGGAAGCCCTAACGAGGATGTAATTTAATGTATCGAAAATGTAAAATTCTTACGGGTATCACATGGGCGGTGAAGAGACAAAAGATGCCATTTTGGCCTCCGTTCGTGCGATTTACGTCAACATATCGGCGATTGGTAGATTTTTGACCAAGATAGATCCGGTCGCCACGAAAAGTGACTGTTGGAAGCCCAACAGGTTGTAATTCAACATATCAAAAAGTAAAATTCTTATAGGTATCACGTGGGCGGTGAAGAGACAAAAGATGCCATTTTGGCCTCCGTTCGTGCGATTTACGTCAACATTTTTGGCGATTGGCATATTTTTGACCAAGATAGATCCGATCGCCACGAAAAGTGACTGTTGGAAGCCCAACGGGATGTAATTCAACGTATCAAAAGTAAAATTCTTACAGGTATCACGTGGGCGGTGAAGAGACAAAAGATGCCATTTTGGCCTCCGTTCGAGCGATTTACGTCAACATTTACGGAGATTGGCGGATTTTTGACCAAGATAGATCCGGTCGCCATGAAAAGTGACTGTTGGAAGCCCAACATGACCTAATTTAGAGGATCGAAAAGTATAATTCTTACAGGTTATCACGTGGGGCGACTAAGGAGCCCAAAGATGCCATTTGGCCTCCATTTAGGGAAATTTACTGTCAAGATTCCTAGCGGTGACATTTTTTGAGTTCCGTAACTCAATCGTAGTGATTACGGACTCCGTGCGAAGCTAGTAGAAAGCTATTTTTGAAATCCATAAGTCCATGTCGATAGGCATCGCGAGGCTCGCAAAGCGACGGTTTTCAAAAGAGGTCATTCGGCCTCCGTTCGGGCGATTTATGTCAACATTTATGGAGATTGGCGATTTTGACCAAGATAGATCCGAGTCGCCATGAAAAGTGACCTGTTGGAAGCCCAACGGGATGTAATTTAACGTTATCGAAAAGTAAAATTCTTACGGGTATCACGTGGGCGGTGAAGAGACAAAAGATGCCATTTTGGCCTCCGTTCGAGGCGGATTTATCAACATTGGTAGATTTTGACCAAGATAGATCCGATCGCCACAAAAAGTGACCTGTTGGAAGCCTAACGGGATGTAATTTAATGTATCGAAAAGTAAAATTCTTACGGGTATCACATGGGCGGTGAAGAGACAAAAGATGCCATTTTGGCCTCCGTTCGTGCGATTTACATCAACATATTTGGCGATTGGTAGATTTTTGACCAAGATAGATCCGTCGCCACGAAAAGTGACTGTTGGAAGCCCAACAGGATGTAATTCAACGTATCAAAAAGTAAAATTCTTATAGGTATCACGTGGGCGGTGAAGAGACAAAAGATGCCATTTTGGCCTCCGTTAGTGCGATTTACATCAACATTTTTGGCGATTGGCATATTTTTCACCAAGATAGATCCGGTCCCACGAAAAGTGACCTGTTGGAAGCCCAACGGGATGTAATTCAACGTATCAAAAAGTAAAATTCTTACAGGTATCACGTGGGCGGTGAAGAGACAAAAGATGCCATTTTGGCCTCCGTTCGAAAGCGATTTACGTCAACATTTACGGAGATTGGCGGATTTTTTGACCAAGATAGATCCGATCGCCATGAAAAGTGACACATTGGAAGAAGCCCAACATGACCTAATTTAGAGGATCGAAAAGTATAATTCTTACATTTATCACGTGGGGCGACTAAGGAGCCCAAAGATGCCATTTTGGCCTCCATTTAGGAAAATTTACATCAAGATTCCTAGCGGTGACATTTTTTGAGTTCCGTAACTCAATCGTAGTGATTACGGACTCCGTGCGAAGCTAGTAGAAAGCTATTTTTGAAATCCATAAGTCCATGTCGATAGGCATCGCGAAGGCTCACAAAAGCGACGGTTTTCAAAAGAGGTCATTCTGGCCTCCGTTCGAGGCGGTTTATGTCAACATTTATGGAGATTGGCGATTTTTGACCAAGATAGATCCGGTCGCCATGAAAAGTGACTGTTGGAAGCCCAACGGGATGTAATTTAACGTTATCGAAAAGTAAAATTCTTACAGGTATCACGTGGGTAGGCTGAAGAGACAAAAGATGCCATTTTGGCCTCTGTTCGTGCAGATTCAACATTTCGGCGATTGGCGGATTTTGACCAAGATAGATCCGGTCGCCACGAAAAGTGACTGTTGGTTGAGCGGTCACCAACGATGTAATTTTTCAAAATGTAACATTCTACCAATAATCACATGAGACTACACCTTACTACACAAATATGCCATTTATCATTGACATAATTCCACTTTAGTGCAACATTTATGTTTTGCAAGATAGATCGATTTATATAAAAAGTGAGTGGAAAATGTAATTCAAAAAAAAGTAAAATTCTTATAGGTATCACGTGCATTCAAGAGACAAATCCATTTTGGCCTCCGAGAAGAGTCCATAAAACATTTTTAGCCAAGGTACAAGCCCAAGAGTGCACCCCACCCAAAAAACTGTTGGAAGCCCAACGGGATGTAATTCAACGTATCAAAAAGTAAAATTCTTAGCCCGACGTGGGCCCCCCTCGACAAAAGATTCCATTTTGCCTCTCGTTCGACCGCACCCTCCAATATTTTTCGGGCCCATCTGGCGGCCCATCTCGACCAAAAAAGTTGTGAGGCGGTGTGCCATGAAAAAGGACTGTTGGATTAGTACCAAATGGCCTAATTTAGAGGATGCCATGGTGAAGGTCCTATAAATAGATGGGCACTCCCTCCCTTGTAACACACACCACACAATGTAGCCTCTCTTTCTTCTTCTTCTTCTCCCAAGATCTTCTTCTTCTTCTTCCTCTTTCTTCTTCTTCTTTTTTTCTTCTTCTTCTCTTCTTCTTTTTAGTTTGTACTTAGGAGGATTTGGCAAGGATAATAAAAGAGAGCAAGACAAAGATGCTATTTATGAGCAATTTAGAGTTCTTCATTCTTTTTGTTCTCTACTTATCAATATAGTCATGTTCTTGAATTAGAGCAAAGTCCTTTTGACATAATCTTGTCTACATAAATGTTTAGACCAAAGAGCTAGATCGATATAATGAGTTCTACCTAGAGTTAGCCTTGGTTGATGTTGGGTTGCGGGATTGATAGTCGTTCCCTTCCTTCGCCACAAGAAGGACCTGTTGGAAGCCCAACGAGGATGTAATTAACACGTATCAAAAAGTAAAATTCTTAGTGTATCACGTGGTGTCCGAAGAGAAAAGGTTGCCATTTCTTTTGCGCGTTTTTGTCCACATTTGAGGGGATTGGCGGATTTTTGACCAAGATGACAAGCCTTGAAAAGTGACCCTTGAAATCCCCCCAGGATGTAATTCAACGTATCAAAAAGTAAAATTCTTATAGGTATCAGCTAATTGAAGAGACAAAGATGCCATTTTGGCCTCCGCCGGTTACCCGAAACATTTACGAGACCTTGGCTATCTTGAATTAGAATCTCTAGCCATAAAACATGTGTGAATGTTGACATGACTATCTAGGATATAATTACTCCATTCTTTTATTCTTTATTTTACCTTTATCCTTGAGATTGGCTCGAAGATGTGTGTGTCAAGTTATCCTTTTACTATCTACTTTATTTTACCCCTATTATGAGCATTGGTCTATTATACATCCGTGTCATCTTGACCATGTCCGAATTAGAGACTTTTACACCATGCCTTCCTTTGGGAAAATATAAATATTCCATACCACCTCCGTTTTCGGGTGAAATCAATTTTTAATGATAGATCCGCGAAGCTGACCAATGAATATCTTGTTTGGCAAGATCTATCACATGTTGATAATCCCGTTCGAAATCACCGACATCAAAAAGTTTCACTTGGGAATGTCGTTCGCGGCGAAGAGACAAAAGATGCATTTTATGTTATTAGAGATGGGTTCTAAACCAAGATTCTAGTGATTGCCATTAAAATGACACTGTTGGAAGCCTAACGGGATGTAATTTAACGTATTGAAAAGTAAAATTCTTACACGTATCACATGGGCGGTGAAGAGACAAAAGATGCCATTTTGGCCTCTGTTCGTGCGATTTACGTCAACATATCGCGATTGGTAGATTTTTGACCAAGATAGATCCGGTCGCCATGAAAAGTGACTGTTGGAAGCCCAACGGGATGTAATTCAACGTTATCAAAAAGTAAAATTCTTACGGTATCACGTGGGCGGTGAAGAGACAAAAGATGCCATTTTGGCCTCCGTTCGTGCGATTTACGTCAACATTTACGGCGATTGGCAGATTTTTGACCAAGATAGATCCGATCTCCACGAAAAGTGACTGTTGGAAGCCCAACGGGATGTAATTCAATGTATCAAAAAGTAAAATTCTTATAGGTATCACATGGGCGGTGAAGAGACAAAAGATGCCATTTTAGCCTCCGTTCGTGCGATTTACGTCAACATTTTTGGCGATTGGTAGATTTTTGACCAAGATAGATCCGGTCCCCACGAAAAGTGACTGTTGGAAGCCCAACGGGATGTAATTCAACGTATCAAAAAGTAAAATTCTTACGGGTATCACGTGGGCGGCTGAAGAGACAAAAGATTCCATTTTGGCCTCCGTTCGAGCGATTTCTGTCAACATTTACGGAGATTGGCGGATTTTTGACCAAGATAGATCCGATCGCCATGAAAAGTGACTGTTGGAAGCCCAACATGACCTAATTTAGAGGATCGAAAAGTATAATTCTTACAGTTATCACGTGGGGCAGCTAAGGAGCCCAAAGATGCCATTTTGGCCTCCATTTAGGGAAATTTCTGTCAAGATTCCTAGCGGTGACATTTTTTGAGTTCCGTAACTCCAATCGTAGTGATTAAAGGCTCCGTCTGAAAGCTAGTAGAAAGCTATTTTTGAAATCCATAAGTCCATGTCGATAGGCATCGTGAAGGCTCGCAAAAGCGACGGTTTTTCAAAAGAGGTCATTCGGCCTCCGTTCGGGCAGATTTCTGTCAACATTTATGGAGATTGGCAGATTTTTGACCAAGATAGATCTAGTCGCCATGAAAAGTGACCTGTTGGAAGCCCAACAGGATGTAATTCAATGTATCAAAAAGTAAAATTCTTACACGTATCACGTGGGCGGTTTGAAGACTCAAAAGATGCCATTTTGGCCTCCGTTCGTGCGATTTACGTCAACATATCTGGCGATTGGTAGATTTTTGACCAAGATAGATCCGGTCGCCACGAAAAGTGACTGTTGGAAGCCGAAGGGATGTAATTCAATGTATCAAAATGTAAAATTCTTACGGGTATCACGTGGGCGGTGAAGAGACAAAAGATGCCATTTTGGCCTCCGTTCGTGCGATTTACATCAACATTTACGGCGATTGGCAGATTTTTGACCAAGATAGATCCAGTCACCACGAAAAGTGACTGTTGGAAGCCCAACGAGGATGTAATTCAACGTATCAAAAAGTAAAATTCTTATAGGTATCACGTGGGCGGTGAAGAGACAAAAGATGCCATTTTAGCCTCCGTTCGTGCATATTTCTGTCAATATTTTTGGCGATTGGTAGATTTTTGACCAAGATAGATCCAGTCCCCACGAAAAGTGACCTGTTGGAAGCCCAACGGGATGTAATTCAACGTATCAAAAAGTAAAATTCTTACGGGTATCACGTGGGCGTGGTGAAGAGACAAAAGATTCCATTTTGGCCTCCGTTTCGAGCAGATTTACGTCAACATTTACGGAGA
Source organism: Hyparrhenia diplandra (assembly GCA_015847255.1). Taxonomy (NCBI): domain Eukaryota; kingdom Viridiplantae; phylum Streptophyta; class Magnoliopsida; order Poales; family Poaceae; genus Hyparrhenia; species Hyparrhenia diplandra. Next base: position 38,768 of record JADLZK010003304.1, on the reverse strand, counting down.
TTGGCGGATTTTTGACCAAGATAAATCCGGTCGCCATGAAAAGTGACTGTTGGAAGCCCAACATGACCTAATTTAGAGGATCGAAAAGTATAATTCTTACAGGTTATCACGTGGGGCAGCTAAGGAGCCCAAAGATGCCATTTTGGCCTCCATTTAGGGAAATTTAAATCAAGATTCCTAGCGGTGACATTTTTTGAGTTCCGTAACTCAATCGTAGTGATTACGGACTCCGTGCGAAGCTAGTAGAAAGCTATTTTTGAAATCCATAAGTCCATGTCGATAGGCATCGCGAAGGCTCGCAAAAGCGACGGTTTTCAAAGAGGTCATTCGGCCTCCGTTCGAGGCGCATTTATGTCAACATTTATGGAGATTGGCGGATTTTTGACCAAGATAGATCTAGTCCGCCATGAAAAGTGACCTGTTGGAAGCCCAACAGGATGTAATTCAATGTTATCAAAAAGTAAAATTCTTACACGTATCACGTGGGCGGTGAAGAGACAAAAGATGCCATTTTGGCCTCGGTTCGTGCGATTACTGTCAACATTTTTGGCGATTGGTAGATTTTTTGACCAAGATAGATCCGATCGCCACGAAAAGTGACTGTTGGAAGCCGAACGGGATGTAATTCAATGTATCAAAATGTAAAAATTCTTACGGGTATCACGTGGGCGGTGAAGAGACAAAAGATGCCATTTTGGCCTCCGTTCGTGCGATTTTACATCAATATTTACGGCGATTGGCAGATTTTTGACCAAGATAGATCCGGTCGCCACGAAAAGTGACTGTTGGAAGCCCAACGAGGATGTAATTCAACGTATCAAAAAGTAAAATTCTTATAGGTATCACGTGGGCGGTGAAGAGACAAAAGATGCCATTTTAGCCTCCGTTCGTGCGATTTACATCAACATTTTTGGCGATTGGTAGATTTTTGACCAAGATAGATCCAGTCCCCATGAAAAGTGACCTGTTGGAAGCCCAACGGGATGTAATTCAACGTATCAAAAAGTAAAATTCTTACGGTATCACGTGGGCGGTGAAGAGACAAAAGATTCCATTTTGGCCTCCGTTCGAGCGATTTACATCAACATTTACGGAGATTGGCGGATTTTTGACCAAGATAAATCCGGTCGCCATGAAAAGTGACCTGTTGGAAGCCCAACATGACCTAATTTAGAGGATCGAAAAGTATAATTCTTACAGTTATCACGTGGGGCAGCTAAGGAGCCCAAAGATGCCATTTTGGCCTCCATTTAGGGAAATTTACTCCAAGATTCCTAGCGGTGACATTTTTTGAGTTCCGTAACTCCAATCGTAGTGATTACGGACTCCGTGCGAAAGCTAGTAGAAAGCTATTTTTGAAATCCATAAGTCCATGTCTGATAGGCATCGCGAAGGCTCGCAAAAGCGACGGTTTTCAAAAGAGGTCATTTTGGCCTCCGTTCGGGCGATTTATGTCAACATTTATGGAGATTGGCAGATTTTTGACCAAGATAGATCTAGTCGCCATGAAAAGTGACCTGTTGGAAGCCCAACGGGATGTAATTCAATGTATCAAAAAGTAAAATTCTTACACCGGTATCACGTGGGGCGGTGAAGAGACAAAAGATGCCATTTTGGCCTCTGTTCGGGCGATTTACGCATTTATGGCGATTGGTAGATTTTTGACCAAGATAGATCCGGTCGCCACGAAAAGTGACTGTTGGAAGCCTAACGGGATGTAATTCAATGTATCAAAATGTAAAATTCTTACGATCACATGGGCGGTGAAGAGACAAAAGATGCCATTTTGGCCTCCGTTAGTGCGAAAACATTTCGGCGATTGGCGGATTTTTGACCAAGATAGATCCGGTCGCCATGAAAAGTGACTGTTGGAAGCCCAACGGATGTAATTCAATGTATCAAAATGTAAAATTCTTACAGGTATCACGTGGGCGGTGAAGAGACAAAAGATGCCATTTTGGCCTCCGTTTAGTGCGATTTACATCAACATTTACGGCGATTGGCAGATTTTTGACCAAGATAGATCCGATCGCCACGAAAAGTGACTGTTGGAAGCCCAACGGATGTAATTCAATGTATCAAAATGTAAAATTCTTATAGGTATCACGTGGGCGGTGAAGAGACAAAAAGATGCCATTTTGGCCTCCGGATTCGTGCGGATTTACGTCAATATTTTTGGCGATTGGTAGATTTTTGACCAAGATAGATCCGTCCCCACGAAAAGTGACTGTTGGAAGCCCAACGGGATGTAATTCAACATATCAAAAGTAAAATTCTTACTGGTATCACGTGGGCGGTGAAGAGACAAAAGATTCCATTTTGGCCTCGGTTCGACGATTTACTATCAACATTTACGGAGATTGGCGGATTTTTGACCAAGATAGATCCGATCGCCATGAAAAGTGACTGTTGGAAGCCCAACATGACCTAATTTAGAGGATCGAAAAGTATAATTCTTACGGTTATCACGTGGGGCGCTAAGGAGCCCAAAGATGCCATTTTGGCCTCCATTTAGGGAAATTTACGTCAAGATTCCTAGCGGTGACATTTTTTGAGTTCCGTAACTCAATCGTAGTGATTACGGACTCCGTGCGAAGCTAGTAGAAAGCTATTTTTGAAATCCATATGTCCATGTCGATAGGCATCGCGAAGGCTCGCAAAACGGTTTTCAAAAGAGGTCATTTTACCTCCGTTTAGGGCGAATTTATGTCAACATTTATGGAGATTGGCGGATTTTGACCAAGATAGATCCGATCGCCATGAAAAGTGACTGTTGGAAGCCCAACGGGATGTAATTTAACGTTATCGAAAAGTAAAATTCTTACGGGTATCACGTGGGCGGTTGAAGAGACAAAAGATGCCATTTTGGCCTCTGTTCGGGCGATTTGCGATTTACGGCGATTGGCGGATTTTGACCAAGATAGATCCGGTCGCCATGAAAAGTGACTGTTGGAAGCCTAACGGGATGTAATTTAACGTATTGAAAAGTAAAATTCTTACAGGTATCACATGGGCGTTGAAGAGACAAAAGATGCCATTTTGGCCTCGTTCGTGCGGATTTACGTCAACATATCGCGATTGGTAGATTTTGACCAAGATAGATCACTGTCGCCATGAAAAGTGACTGTTGGAAGCCCAACGGGATGTAATTTAACGTTATCGAAAAGTAAAATTCTTACGGGTATCACGTGGGCGGTGAAGAGACAAAAGATGCCATTTTGGCCTCCGTTCGTGCGATTTACATCAACATTTAAAGATGTGGCGATTGGCGATTTTTGACCAAGATAGATCCGTCTCCACGAAAAGTGACTGTTGGAAGCCCAACGGGATGTAATTCAATGTATCAAAATGTAAAATTCTTACGGTATCACGTGGGCGGTTGAAGAGACAAAAGATGCCATTTTGGCCTCCGTTTAGTGCGATTTACGTCAACATTTACGGCGATTGGCAGATTTTGACCAAGATAGATCCAGTCGCCACGAAAAGTGACTGTTGGAAGCCCAACGGGATGTAATTCAACGTATCAAAAAGTAAAATTCTTATAGGTATCACGTGGGCGGTAAGAGACAAAAGATGCCATTTTAGCCTCCAAAGTTCGTGCGATTTACGTCAACATTTTTGGCGATTGGTAGATTTTTGACCAAGATAGATCCGGTCCCCACGAAAAGTGACTGTTGGAAGCCCAACGGGATGTAATTCAACGTATCAAAAAGTAAAATTCTTACAGGGTATCACGTGGGCGGTGAAGAGACAAAAGATTCCATTTTGGCCTCCGTTCGAGTAGATTTACTGTCAACATTTACGGAGATTGGCGGATTTTTGACCAAGATAAATCCGATCGCCATGAAAAGTGACTGTTGGAAGCCCAACATGACCTAATTTAGAGGATCGAAAAGTATAATTCTTATAGTTATCACGTGGGGCAGCTAAGGGAGCCCAAAGATGCCATTTTGGCCTCCATTTAGGGAAATTTACGTCAAGATTCTAAGCGGTGACATTTTTTTTTGAGTTCAAGATAACTCCAATCGTAGTGATTCTAGGCTCCGTCTGGAAGCTAGTAGAAAGCTATTTTTGAAATCCATAAGTCCATGTCTTATAGGCATCGCGAAGGCTCGCAAAGCGACGGTTTTCAAAAGAGGTCATTAAAGCCTCCGTTCGGGCGGATTTACGTCAACATTTATGGAGATTGGCGGATTTTTGACCAAGATAGATCTAGTCGCCATGAAAAGTGACTGTTGGAAGCCCAACGGGATGTAATTCAATGTATCAAAAAGTAAAATTCTTACACGTATCACGTGGGCGGTGAAGAGACAAAAGATGCCATTTTGGCCTCCGTTCGTGCGATTTACGTCAACATATATCGGCGATTGGTAGATTTTTGACCAAGATAGATCCGTCGCCATGAAAAGTGACACATTGGAAGCCGAACGAGGATGTAATTCAATGTATCAAAATGTAAAATTCTTACGGGTATCACGTGGGCGGCTGAAGAGACAAAAGATGCCATTTTGGCCTCCGTTCGTGCGATTTTATCCCAACATTTACGGCGATTGGCAGATTTTGACCAAGATAGATCCGATCGCCACGAAAAGTGACTGTTGGAAGCCCAACGGGATGTAATTCAACGTATCAAAAAGTAAAATTCTTATAGGTATCACGTGGGCGCTGAAGAGACAAAAGATGCCATTTTAGCCTCCGTTCGTGCGAGATTTACATCAACATTTTTGGCGATTGGTAGATTTTTGACCAAGATAGATCCGGTCCCCACGAAAAAAGTGACTGTTGGAAGCCCAACGGATGTAATTCAACGTATCAAAAAGTAAAATTCTTACGGGTATCACGTGGGCGGTGAAGAGACAAAAGATTCCATTTTGGCCTCCGTTCGAAGCGATTTACATCAACATTTACGGAGATTGGCGGATTTTTGACCAAGATAGATCCGGTCGCCATGAAAAGTGACTGTTGGAAGCCCAACATGACCTAATTTAGAGGATCGAAAAGTATAATTCTTACGGTTATCACGTGGGGCAGCTAAGGAGCCCAAAGATGCCATTTTGGCCTCCATTTAGGGAAATTTACTGTCAAGATTCCTAGCGGTGACATTTTTGAGTTCCGTAACTCCAATCGTAGTGATTACGGACTCCGTGCGAAGCTAGTAGAAAGCTATTTTTGAAATCCATAAGTCCATGTCGATAGGCATCGCGAAGGCTCGCAAAACTGACGGTTTTCAAAGAGGTCATTTTGGCCTCCGTTCGGGCGATTTATGTCAACATTTATGGAGATTGGCGATTTTGACCAAGATAGATCCGATCGCCATGAAAAGTGACTGTTGGAAGCCCAACGGGATGTAATTTAACGTTATCGAAAAGTAAAATTCTTACGGGTATCACGTGGGCGGTGAAGAGACAAAAGATGCCATTTTGGCCTCTGTTCGAGATTTACGTCAACATTTATGGCGATTGGCAGATTTTTGACCAAGATAGATCCGATCGCCACGAAAAGTGACCTGTTGGAAGCCTAACGAGGATGTAATTTAACGTATCGAAAAGTAAAATTCTTACGGGTATCACATGGGCGGTGAAGAGACAAAAGATGCCATTTTGGCCTCCGTTCGTGCGATTTACATCAACATATCGGCGATTGGTAGATTTTGACCAAGATAGATCCTGTCGCCATGAAAAGTGACCTGTTGGAAGCCCAACAGGATGTAATTTAATGTTATCAAAATGTAAAATTCTTACGGGTATCACGTGGGCGGTGAAGAGACAAAAGATGCCATTTTGGCCTCCGTTCGTGCGATTTACATCAACATTTTTTGCGATTGGCGGATTTTTGACCAAGATAGATCGATCTCCACGAAAAGTGACTGTTGGAAGCCCAACGAGGATGTAATTCAACGTATCAAAAATATAAAATTCTTATAGGTATCACGTGGGCGGTGAAGAGACAAAAGATGCCATTTTGGCCTCCGTTCGTGCGATTTACATCAACATTTTTTGGCGATTGGTAGATTTTTGACCAAGATAGATCCGGTCCCCACGAAAAGTGACTGTTGGAAGCCCAACGGGATGTAATTCAACGTATCAAAAAGTAAAATTCTTATAGGTATCACGTGGGCGGTTGAAGAGACAAAAGATGCCATTTTGGCCTCCATTCGAGCGATTTCTATCAACATTTACGGAGATTGGCGGATTTTTGACCAAGATAAATCCAGTCGCCATGAAAAGTGACTGTTGGAAGCCCAACATGACCTAATTTAGAGGATCGAAAAGTATAATTCTTACGGTTATCACGTGGGGGCGACTAAGGAGCCCAAAGATGCCATTTGGCCTCCATTTTAAATTTACATCAAGATTCCTAAGCGGTGACATTTTTTGAGTTCCGTAACTCAATCGTAGTGATTCTGTGACTCCGTGCGAAGCTAGTAGAAAGCTATTTTTGAAATCCAAAGTCCATGATAGGCATCGCGATTTTTCAAAGGGTCATTTTGGCCTCCGTTCGGGCGATTTACGTCAACATTTATGGAGATTGGTAGATTTTTGACCAAGATAGATCTAGTCGCCATGAAAAGTGACCTGTTGGAAGCCCAACAGGATGTAATTTAATGTTATCAAAAAGTAAAATTCTTACGGGTATCACGTGGGCGCGTTGAAGAGACAAAAGATGCCATTTTGGCCTCGTTCGTGCGGATTTACGTCAACATTTAAGCGATTGGTAGATTTTTGACCAAGATAGATCCGATCTCCCATGAAAAGTGACCTGTTGGAAGCCCGAACGGGATGTAATTCAATGTATCAAAATGTAAAATTCTTACGGTATCACGTGGGCGGTTGAAGAGACAAAAGATGCCATTTTGGCCTCCGTTTCGTGCGATTTACATCAACATTTCTGGCGATTGGCAGATTTTGACCAAGATAGATCCGTCGCCACGAAAAGTGACCTGTTGGAAGCCCAACGGGATGTAATTCAACGTATCAAAAAGTAAAATTCTTATAGGTATCACGTGGGCGGTGAAGAGACAAAAGATGCCATTTTGGCCTCCGTTCGTGCGATTTCTATCAACATTTTTGGCGATTGGTAGATTTTTGACCAAGATAGATCCGGTCCCCAAGAAAAGTGACTGTTGGAAGCCCAACGGGATGTAATTCAACGTATCAAAAAGTAAAATTCTTACGGGTATCACGTGGGCGGCGAAGAGACAAAAGATTCCATTTTGGCCTCCGTTTCGACGATTTCTGTCAACATTTCTGGAGATTGGCGGATTTTTGACCAAGATAGATCCGATCGCCATGAAAAGTGACCTGTTGGAAGCCCAACATGACCTAATTTAGAGGATCGAAAAGTATAATTCTTACGGTTATCACGTGGGGCGCTAAGGAGCCCAAAGATGCCATTTGGCCTCCATTTAGGAAATTTCTGTCAAGATTCTAGCGGTGACATTTTTTGAGTTCCATAACTCAATCGTAGTGATTACGGACTCCGTCTGCGAAGCTAGTAGAAAGCTATTTTTGAAATCCATAAGTCCATGTCTGATAGGCATCGCGAAGGCTCGCAAAAGTGACGGTTTTCAAAAGAGGTCATTCTAGCCTCCGTTCGGGCAGATTTCTGTCAACATTTATGGAGATTGGCAGATTTTTGACCAAGATAGATCTAGTCGCCATGAAAAGTGACCTGTTGGAAGCCCAACAGGATGTAATTCAATGTATCAAAAAGTAAAATTCTTACACGTATCACGTGGGCAGCTGAAGAGACAAAAGATGCCATTTTGGCCTCCGTTCGTGCGAGATTTACATTGTCAACATATCGGCGGCGATTGGTAGATTTTTGACCAAGATAGATCCGTCGCCACGAAAAGTGACCTGTTGGAAGCCCAACAGGGATGTAATTCAATGTATCAAAATGTAAAATTCTTACGGGTATCACGTGGGCGGTGAAGAGACAAAAGATGCCATTTTGGCCTCCGTTCGTGCGATTTCTATCAACATTTACGGCGATTGGCAGATTTTTGACCAAGATAGATCCGATCGCCACGAAAAGTGACTGTTGGAAGCCCAACGAGGATGTAATTCAACGTATCAAAAAGTAAAATTCTTATAGGTATCACGTGTGGGCGGCTGAAGAGACAAAAGATGCCATTTTAGCCTCCGTTCGTGCATATTTCTGTCAATATTTTTGGCGATTGGTAGATTTTTGACCAAGATAGATCCGAGTCCCCATGAAAAGTGACTGTTGGAAGCCCAACGGGGATGTAATTCAACATATCAAAAGTAAAATTCTTACAGGTATCACGTGGGCGGTGAAGAGACAAAAGATTCCATTTTGGCCTCCATTTCGAGCAGATTACATCAACATTTACGGAGATTGGTGGATTTTTGACCAAGATAGATCCGATCTCCATGAAAAGTGACTGTTGGAAGCCCAACATGACCTAATTTAGAGGATCGAAAAGTATAATTCTTACCAAGTTATCACGTGGGGCGCTAAGGAGCCCAAAGATGCCATTTTGGCCTCCATTTAGGGAAATTTACATCAAGATTCTAAGCGGTGACATTTTTTTTTGAGTTCCGTAACTCAATCGTAGTGATTACGGACTCCGTGCGAAGCTAGTAGAAAGCTATTTTTGAAATCCATAAGTCCATGTCGATAGGCATCGCGAAGGCTCACAAAGCGGCGGTTTTCAAAAGAGGTCATTTTGGCCTCCGTTCGGGCATATTTATGTCAACATTTATGGAGATTGGCAGAGATTTTGACCAAGATAGATCCGTCGCCATGAAAAGTGACTGTTGGAAGCCCAACGGGATGTAATTCAATGTTATCAAAAAGTAAAATTCTTACACGTATCACGTGGGCGGTGAAGAGACAAAAGATGCCATTTTGGCCTCTTCGTAATTGCAGGCGGATTTTGACCAACATTTTGGCGATTGGCAGATTTTGACCAAAGATAGATCCGGTCGCCACAAAAGTGACTGTTGGAAGCCTAAACGAGGATGTAATTTAATGTATTCAAAAGTAAAATTCTTACGGGTATCACATGGGCGGTTGAAGAGACAAAAGATGCCATTTTGGCCTCCTTGCAAAATTGATGCGAAAAGATTTAGCCTCAACATTTTGGCGATTGGTAGATTTTGACCAAGATAGATCCTGTCGCCATGAAAAGTGACCTGTTGGAAGCCCAACAAGGATGTAATTCAACGTATCAAAATGTAAAATTCTTACAGGTATCACGTGGGCGGCTGAAGAGACAAAAGATGCCATTTTGGCCTCAGTTCGTGCGATTTACATCAACATTTTTGGCGATTGGCAGATTTTTGACCAAGATAGATCCGTCTCCACGAAAAGTGACCTGTTGGAAGCCCAACAGGATGTAATTCAATGTATCAAAATGTAAAATTCTTACAGGTATCACGTGGGCGGCTGAAGAGACAAAAGATGCCATTTTGGCCTCCGTTCGAGCCTCAACATTTCGGAGATTGGCGGATTTTTGACCAAGATAGATCCGGAGTCGCCATGAAAAGTGACCTGTTGGAAGCCCAACATGACCTAATTTAGAGGATCGAAAAGTATAATTCTTACGGTTATCACGTGGGCCAGCTAAGGAGCCCAAAGATGCCATTTTGGCCTCCATTTAGGAAAATTTACCCAAGATTCCTAGCGGTGACATTTTTGAGTTCCGTAACTCCAATCGTAGTGATTCTGGGCTCCGTATCAAAAAGCTATTTTTTCAAATCCATAAGTCCATTCTTATAGGTATCACGTGGCTCGCAAAATTGAAGAGACAAAAGATGCCATTTTGGCCTCCGTTCGTGCGAGATTTACATCAACATTTATGGCGATTGGTAGATTTTTGACCAAGATAGATCCGGTCCCCATGAAAAGTGACACTGTTGGAAGCCCAACGGGATGTAATTCAACGTATCAAAAAGTAAAATTCTTACGGGTATCACGTGGGCGGTGAAGAGACAAAAGATTCCATTTTGGCCTCCGTTCGAGCGATTTCTGTCAACATTTACGGAGATTGGCGGATTTTTGACCAAGATAAATCCGGTCGCCATGAAAAGTGACACATTTGGAAGCCCAACATGACCTAATTTAGAGGATCGAAAAGTATAATTCTTACAGGTTATCACGTGGGCGGCTAAGGAGCCCAAAGATGCCATTTTGGCCTCCATTTAGGGAAATTTCTATCAAGATTCTTTGCGGTGACATTTTTTGAGTTCAAGAACTCAAATCGTAGTGATTCTAGACTCCGTGGAAGCTAGTAGGATGTATTTTTGAAATCCAAAAGTCCATGTCTTATAGGCATCGCGAAGGCTCGCCAAAACGACGGTTTTCAAAAGATGTCATTTTGGCCTCAGTTCGTGCGGATTTACATCAACATTTATGGAGATTGGCGGATTTTTGACCAAGATAGATCTAGTCGCCATGAAAAGTGACTGTTGGAAGCCCAACAGGATGTAATTCAATGTATCAAAAAGTAAAATTCTTACACGTATCACGTGGGCGGCTAAGAGACAAAAGATGCCATTTTGGCCTCCATTCGTGCGATTTCTGTCAACATTTCTAGCGATTGGTAGATTTTTGACCAAGATAACTCCAATCGCCACGAAAAGTGACTGTTGGAAGCCCGAGTAGGATGTAATTCAATGTATCAAAATGTAAAATTCTTATAGGTATCACGTGGGCGGTGAAGAGACAAAAAGATGCCATTTTGGCCTCCGTTCGTGCGAGATTTACGTCAACATTTATGGCGATTGGCAGATTTTGACCAAGATAGATCCGGTCGCCATGAAAAGTGACCTGTTGGAAGCCCAACAGGATGTAATTCAACGTATCAAAAGTAAAATTCTTATAGGTATCACGTGGGCGGTGAAGAGACAAAAGATGCCATTTTGGCCTCCGTTCGATGCGATTTACGTCAACATTTTTGGCGATTGGTAGATTTTTGACCAAGATAGATCCAGTCCCCACGAAAAGTGACCTGTTGGAAGCCCAACGGGATGTAATTCAACATATCAAAAAGTAAAATTCTTACGGGTATCACGTGGGCGTGAAGAGACAAAAGATTCCATTTTGGCCTCCGTTCGACGATTTACGTCAACATTTACGGAGATTGGCGGATTTTTGACCAAGATAGATCCGATCGCCATGAAAAGTGACCTGTTGGAAGCCCAACATGACCTAATTTAGAGGATCGAAAAGTATAATTCTTACAGTTATCACGTGGGGCAGCTAAGGAGCCCAAAGATGCCATTTTGGCCTCCATTTAGGGAAATTTACTGTCAAGATTCTAGCGGTGACATTTTTTGAGTTCCGTAACTCAATCGTAGTGATTACGGACTCCGTGCGAAGCTAGTAGAAAGCTATTTTTGAAATCCATAAGTCCATGTCGATAGGCATCGCGAAGGCTCGCAAAATTGACGGTTTTCAAAGAGGTCATTTTGGCCTCCGTTCGAGGCAGATTTATGTCAACATTTATGGAGATTGGCGGATTTTGACCAAGATAGATCCGATCGCCATGAAAAGTGACTGTTTGAAAGCCCAACAGGATGTAATTTAACGTTATCGAAAAGTAAAATTCTTACAGGTATCACGTGGGCGGACTGAAGAGACAAAAGATGCCATTTTGGCCTCCATTCGGGCAGATTTACAAGATTGGCGGATTTTTGACCAAGATAGATCCGATCGCCACGAAAAGTGACTGTTGGAAGCCTAACGGGATGTAATTTAACGTATTGAAAAGTAAAATTCTTACAGGTATCACATGGGCGGTGAAGAGACAAAAGATGCCATTTTGGCCTCCGTTCGTCTTGATTTCTGTCAACATATCTGGCGATTGGTAGATTTTTGACCAAGATAGATCACATCGCCATGAAAAGTGACCTGTTGGAAGCCCAACGAGGATGTAATTCAATGTATCAAAATGTAAAATTCTTACGGGTATCACGTGGGCGGTGAAGAGACAAAAGATGCCATTTTGGCCTCAGTTAGGTGCAGATTTACATCAACATTTACGGCGATTGGCAGATTTTTGACCAAGATAGATCCGATCTCCATGAAAAGTGACTGTTGGAAGCCCAACAGGATGTAATTCAATGTATCAAAATGTAAAATTCTTACATTTATCACATGGGCAGCTGAAGAGACAAAAGATGCCATTTTGGCCTCCGTTCGTGCGGTGATTTTTGAGTTCCGTCAACATTTTTGGACGATTGGCTGAGTAGAAAGCTTTTTTGAAATCCAAGATAGATCGATCGCCATGAAAAGTGACTGTTGGAAGCCCTAGCCTCCGTTAGGATGTAATTCAACGTATCAAAAGTAAAATTCTTATAGGTATCACGTGGGCAGCTGAAGAGACAAAAAGATGCCATTTTAGCCTCCGTTCGTGCAGATTTGCATCAACATTTTTGGCGATTGGTAGATTTTTGACCAAGATAGATCCATCCCACGAAAAGTGACTGTTGGAAGCCCAACAGGATGTAATTCAACGTATCAAAAAGTAAAATTCTTACGGGTATCACGTGGGCAAAAGAGAAGAGACAAAAGATTCCATTTTGGCCTCCGTTCGAGCGATTTCTATCAACATTTACGGAGATTGGCGGATTTTTGACCAAGATAGATCCGGTCGCCATGAAAAGTGACTGTTGGAAGCCCAACATGACCTAATTTAGAGGATCAAAAGTATAATTCTTACGTTATCACGTGGGGCGGCTAAGGAGCCCAAAGATGCCATTTTGGCCTCCATTTAGGGGAAATTTCTGTCAAGATTCCTAGCGGTGACATTTTTTGAGTTAGTAACTCCAATCGTAGTGATTAGGACTCCGTGTGAAGCTAGTAGAAATGTATTTTTGAAATCCATAAGTCCATGTCTGATAGGCATCGCGAAGGCTCGCAAATTGAAGAGTTTTCAAAAGAGGTCATTCGGCCTCCGTTCGAGGCGATTTATGTCAACATTTATGGAGATTGGCGGATTTTGACCAAGATAGATCCGATCGCCATGAAAAGTGACCTGTTGGAAGCCCAACGGGATGTAATTTAACGTTATCGAAAAGTAAAATTCTTACAGGTATCACGTGGGCGGCGAAGAGACAAAAGATGCCATTTTGGCCTCTGTTCGGGCGAATTTACGGCGATTGGTAGATTTTTGACCAAGATAGATCCGTCGCCACGAAAAGTGACTGTTGGAAGCCTAACGGGATGTAATTTAACGTATCGAAAAGTAAAATTCTTACGGGTATCACATGGGCGCTGAAGAGACAAAAGATGCCATTTTGGCCTCCGTTCGTGCGGATTTACGTCAACATTTATGCGATTGGTAGATTTTTGACCAAGATAGATCTGTCGCCATGAAAAGTGACTGTTGGAAGCCCAACAGGATGTAATTCAACGTATCAAAATGTAAAATTCTTACTGGGTATCACGTGGGCGGTTGAAGAGACAAAAGATGCCATTTTGGCCTCCGTTCGTGCAGATTTACATCAACATTTACGCGATTGGCATATTTTTGACCAAGATAGATCCGGTCTCCACAAAAGTGACTGTTGGAAGCCCAACGAGGATGTAATTCAATGTATCAAAATGTAAAATTCTTACAGGTATCACGTGGCAAGGCGAAGAGACAAAAGATGCCATTTTGGCCTCCGTTCGAGCAGATTTCTATCAACATTTCTGGAGATTGGCGGATTTTGACCAAGATAGATCCGTCGCCATGAAAAGTGACACATTGGAAGCCCAACATGACCTAATTTAGAGTATCAAAAAGTAAAATTCTTATAGGTATCACGTGGGGCGCTAAGAGCCCAAAGATGCCATTTTGGCCTCCATTCGTGGAAATTTCTCCAGATTCCTAGCGGTGACATTTTTGACCAAGATAGATCAATCCCCACGATTCGGACTGACCGTTGGAAGCTAGTAGGATGTAATTTTTGAAATCCAAAAGTCCAATTCTTACAGGCATCACGTGGGCTCGAAAATTGAGACAAAAGATTCCATTTTGGCCTCCGTTCGAGCGAGATTTCTCAACATTTATGGAGATTGGCAGATTTTGACCAAGATAGATCTAGTCGCCATGAAAAGTGACCTGTTGGAAGCCCAACAAGATGTAATTTAACGTTATCAAAAGTAAAATTCTTACAGGTTATCACGTGGGCGGTTGAAGAGACAAAAGATGCCATTTTGGCCTCCATTTAGGGCAGATTTACGGCAAGATTGGCGGTGACATTTTTGACCAAGATAGATCCGGTCGTGACGAAAAGTGACCTGTTGGAAGCCTAAGTAGAGGATGTAATTTAACGTATCAAAAGTAAAATTCTTCTGATATCACATGGGCTCGCAAAGAGACAAAAAGATGCCATTTTGGCCTCCGTTCGGTGCGATTTACGTCAACATTTATGGAGATTGGTAGATTTTTGACCAAGATAGATCCGGTCCATGAAAAGTGACTGTTGGAAGCCCAACAGGATGTAATTCAACGTATCAAAATGTAAAATTCTTACGGGTATCACGTGGGCGGTGAAGAGACAAAAGATGCCATTTTGGCCTCCGTTAGGTGCAGATTTCATCAACATTTACGGGCGATTGGCATATTTTTGACCAAGATAGATCCAGTCGCCATGAAAAGTGACTGTTGGAAGCCCAACGGGGATGTAATTCAACGCATCAAAAGTAAAATTCTTACAGGTATCACGTGGGCGGTTGAAGAGAAAAAGATGCCATTTTGGCCTCCGTTCGAGCAGATTTCTATCAACATTTACGGAGATTGGCGGATTTTTGACCAAGATAGATCCGGTCGCCATGAAAATTGACCTGTTGGAAGCCCAACATGACCTAATTTAGAGGATCAAAAAGTATAATTCTTACGTTTATCACGTGGGGCAGCTAAGGAGCCCAAAGATGCCATTTTGGCCTCCATTCGGGAAATTTACGTCAAGATTCCTAGCGGTGACATTTTTTGTTTCCGTAACTCCAATCGTAGTGATTACGGACTCCGTGCGAAGCTAGTAGAAAGCTATTTTTAAAATCCATAAGTCCATGTCGATAGGCATCGCGAAGGCTCGCAAAATTGACGGTTTTCAAAAGAGGTCATTCTGGCCTCCGTTCGGGCGATTTACGTCAACATTTATGGAGATTGGCAGATTTTGACCAAGATAGATCCGATCGCCATGAAAAGTGACCCGTTGAAAGCCCAACAGGATGTAATTTAACGTTATCTCGAAAAGTAAAATTCTTACAGGTATCACATTTTGAGCAAGCGTAGTTTGAAGAGACAAAAAGATGCCATTTTGGCCTCGTTCGGGCAGATTATTCTGGCGATTGGCGGATTTATGGAGATTGACCAAGATAGATCCAGTCGCCATGAAAAGTGACCTGTTGGAAGCCCAACAGGATGTAATTTAATGTATCAAAAGTAAAATTCTTACGAGGTATCACATGGGCAAAACAAGAGACAAAAGATGCCATTTTGGCCTCCGTTAGGTGCAGATTTACGTCAACATTTCTGGCGATTGGTAGATTTTTGACCAAGATAGATCCCGTCACCATGAAAAGTGACTGTTGGAAGCCCAACAGGGATGTAATTCAACGTATCAAAATGTAAAATTCTTACAGGTATCACGTGCGGTGAAGAGACAAAAGATGCCATTTTGGCCTCCGTTCGTGTAGATTTAAGTCCAACATTTCGGCGATTGGCATATTTTGACCAAGATAGATCCGATCGCCACGAAAAGTGACTGTTGGTGGCCCAACAGGATGTAATTCAACGCATCAAAAGTAAAATTCTTACGGTATCACGCGGGCGGTGAAGAGAAAAAGATGCCATTTTGGCCTCCGTTCGAGCAGATTTCTATCAACATTTACGGAGATTGGCGGATTTTTGACCAAGATAGATCCGGTCGCCATGAAAATTGACCTTTGGAAGCCCAACATGACCTAATTTAGAGGGTCGAAAAGTATAATTCTTACGTTTATCACGTGGGGCAGCTAAGGAGCCCAAAGATGCCATTTTGGCCTCCATTTAGGAAATTTCTATCAAGATTCCTAGCGGTGACATTTTTGAGTTCCGTAACTCCAATCGTAGTGATTACGGACTCCGTGCGAAAGACTGGTAGAAAGCTATTTTTGAAATCCATAAGTCCATGTCGATAGGCATCGCGAAGGCTCGCAAAATTGACGGTTTTCAAAAAGAGGTCATTCTCGCCTCCGTTCGAGGCGATTTCTATCAACATTTATGGAGATTGGCGATTTTGACCAAGATAGATCTAGTCGCCATGAAAAGTGACCTGTTGGAAGCCCAACAAGATGTAATTTAACGTTATCAAAAGTAAAATTCTTACAGGTATCACGTGGGCAGCTGAAGAGACAAAAGATGCCATTTTGGCCTCTGTTCGGGCAGATTTTTGGCGATTGGCAGATTTTTGACCAAGATAGATCCAGTCGCCACGAAAAGTGACCTGTTGGAAGCCCAACAGGATGTAATTTAACGTGTCGAAAAGTAAAATTCTTACAGGTATCACATGGGCGGTCAAGAGACAAAAGATGCCATTTTGGCCTCCGTTCGTGCGATTTCTGTCAACATATTTCCGATTGGTAGATTTTTGACCAAGATAGATCAGTCGCCATGAAAAGTGACCTGTTGGAAGCCCAACGGGATGTAATTCAACGTATCAAAATGTAAAATTCTTATAGGTATCACGTGGGCAGGCAAAGAAGAGACAAAAGATGCCATTTTGGCCTCCGTTCGTGTAGATTTACATCAACATTTCTTGCGATTGGCATATTTTTGACCAAGATAGATCCGATCCCACGAAAAGTGACCTGTTGGAAGCCCAACGGGATGTAATTCAACGCATCAAAAGTAAAATTCTTACGGTATCACGCGGGCAGCTGAAGAAAAAAGATGCCATTTTGGCCTCCGTTCGAGCGATTTCTATCAACATTTACGGAGATTGGCGGATTTTTGACCAAGATAGATCCGTCGCCATGAAAATTGACTGTTGGAAGCCCAACATGACCTAATTTAGAGGATCGAAAAGTATAATTCTTACGTTTATCACGTGGGGCAGCTAAGGAGCCCAAAGATGCCATTTTGGCCTCCATTCAGGGAAATTTACATCCACGATTCCTAGCGGTGACATTTTTGAGTTTCATAACTCAATCGTAGTGATTACGGACTCCGTGCGAAGCTAGTAGAAAGCTATTTTGAAATCCATAAGTCCATGTCGATAGGCATCGCGAAGGCTCGCAAAATTGACGGTTTTCAAAGAGGTCATTCGGCCTCCGTTCGGGCGATTTCTGTCAACATTTATGGAGATTGGCGGATTTTGACCAAGATAGATCCAGTCGCCATGAAAAGTGACTGTTGAAAGCCCAACAAGATGTAATTTAACGTTATCGAAAAGTAAAATTCTTACGGTATCACGTGGGCAGGCGAAGAGACAAAAGATGCCATTTTGGCCTCTGTTCGGGCAGATTTACATGGCGATTGGCGGATTTTTGACCAAGATAGATCCGGTCGCCACGAAAAGTGACCTGTTGGAAGCCTAACGGGATGTAATTTAATGTATCGAAAAGTAAAATTCTTACGGTATCACATGGGCAAACAAGAGACAAAAGATGCCATTTTGGCCTCCGTTCGTGCGAGATTTACGTCAACATATCTGGGCGATTGGTAGATTTTTGACCAAGATAGATCCTGTCACCATAAAAAGTGACCTGTTGGAAGCCCAACAGGATGTAATTCAACGTATCAAAATGTAAAATTCTTACGTGGTATCACGTGGGCGGTGAAGAGACAAAAGATGCCATTTTGGCCTCCGTTCGTGTAGATTTACGTCAACATTTCTGGCGATTGGCATATTTTTTGACCAAGATAGATCCGGTCCCCACGAAAAGTGACCTGTTGGAAGCCCAACAGGATGTAATTCAACGCATCAAAAGTAAAATTCTTACGGTATCACATGGGCGGTGAAGAGAAAAAAGATGCCATTTTGGCCTCCGTTCGAGCAGATTTCTATCAACATTTCTGGAGATTGGCGGATTTTTGACCAAGATAGATCCGATCGCCATGAAAATTGACCTGTTGGAAGCCCAACATGACCTAATTTAGAGGATCGAAAAGTATAATTCTTACGTTTATCACGTGGGGCAGCTAAGGAGCCCAAAGATGCCATTTTGGCCTCCATTCGAGGAAATTTACATCACGATTCCTAGCGGTGACATTTTTGAGTTCCGTAACTCCAATCGTAGTGATTACGGACTCCGTGCGAAGCTAGTAGAAAGCTATTTTTGAAATCCATAAGTCCATGTCTGATAGGCATCGCGAAGGCTCGCAAAATTGACGGTTTTCAAAAGAGGTCATTCTAGCCTCCGTTCGGGCGGATTTAACAACATTTATGGAGA
This sequence comes from Hyparrhenia diplandra, assembly GCA_015847255.1. Taxonomy (NCBI): domain Eukaryota; kingdom Viridiplantae; phylum Streptophyta; class Magnoliopsida; order Poales; family Poaceae; genus Hyparrhenia; species Hyparrhenia diplandra. Next base: position 20,375 of record JADLZK010003304.1, on the reverse strand, counting down.
TTGGCAGATTTTGACCAAGATAGATCTAGTCGCCATGAAAAGTGACCTGTTGGAAGCCCAACAAGATGTAATTTAACGTTATCGAAAAGTAAAATTCTTACAGGTATCACGTGGGCAGCTGAAGAGACAAAAGATGCCATTTTGGCCTCTGTTCGGGGCAGATTTACGAAAAGTGATTGGCAGATTTTTGACCAAGATAGATCCGGTCGCCACGAAAAGTGACCTGTTGGAAGCCTAACGGGGATGTAATTTAACGTATCGAAAAGTAAAATTCTTCAGGTATCACATGGGCAGGTGAAGAGACAAAAGATGCCATTTTGGCCTCCGTTCGTGCGATTTACGTCAACATATCGGCGATTGGTAGATTTTTGACCAAGATAGATCCTGTCGCCATGAAAAGTGACCTGTTGGAAGCCCAACAGGATGTAATTCAACGTATCAAAATGTAAAATTCTTACGGGTATCACGTGGGCAGCCGGAAGAGACAAAAGATGCCATTTTGGCCTCCGTTCGTGTAGATTTACATCAACATTTACGGCGATTGGCATATTTTTTGACCAAGATAGATCCAGGTCACCACGAAAAGTGACTGTTGGAAGCCCAACAGGATGTAATTCAACGCATCAAAAAGTAAAATTCTTACAGGTATCACGCTGGCAAGAAGAGAAAAAAGATGCCATTTTGGCCTCGTTCGGCAGATTTCTATCAACATTTACGGAGATTGGCGGATTTTTGACCAAGATAGATCCGATCGCCATGAAAATTGACTGTTGGAAGCCCAACATGACCTAATTTAGAGGATCGAAAAGTATAATTCTTACGTTTATCACGTGGGGCAGCTAAGGAGCCCAAAGATGCCATTTTGGCCTCCATTCGGAGAAATTTACATCACGATTCCTAAGCGGTGACATTTTTTGAGTTCCGTAACTCCAATCGTAGTGATTACGGACTCCGTCTGAAGCTAGTAGAAAGCTATTTTTGAAATCCATAAGTCCATGTCTGATAGGCATCGCGAAGGCTCGCAAAATTGACGGTTTTCAAAAGAGGTCATTCGGCCTCCGTTCGGGCGATTTCTATCAACATTTATGGAGATTGGCAGATTTTGACCAAGATAGATCTAGTCGCCATGAAAAGTGACCTGTTGGAAGCCCAACAGGATGTAATTTAACGTTATCGAAAAGTAAAATTCTTACAGGTATCACGTGGGCGGTGAAGAGACAAAAGATGCCATTTTGGCCTCGTTTCGGCAGATTTCTGGCGATTGGCGGATTTTTGACCAAGATAGATCCGGTCGCCACGAAAAGTGACCTGTTGGAAGCCTAACAGGATGTAATTTAACGTATCGAAAAGTAAAATTCTTACGGGTATCACATGGGCAGGCGAAGAGACAAAAGATGCCATTTTGGCCTCCGTTCGTGCAGATTTACGTCAACATATCTGGCGATTGGTAGATTTTTGACCAAGATAGATCCCGTCGCCATGAAAAGTGACCTGTTGGAAGCCCAACAGGATGTAATTCAACGTATCAAAATGTAAAATTCTTACGGTATCACGTGGGCAGCTGAAGAGACAAAAGATGCCATTTTGGCCTCCGTTAGTGTAGATTTACGTCAACATTTCTAGCGATTGGCATATTTTTGACCAAGATAGATCCAGTCCCCACGAAAAGTGACCTGTTGGAAGCCCAACAGGATGTAATTCAACGCATCAAAAGTAAAATTCTTACAGGTATCACGCTGGCGCTGAAGAGAAAAAAGATGCCATTTTGGCCTCCGTTCGAGCGATTTCTATCAACATTTACGGAGATTGGCGGATTTTTGACCAAGATAGATCCGATTCGCCATGAAAATTGACCTTGGAAGCCCAACATGACCTAATTTAGAGGGTCGAAAAGTATAATTCTTACGTTTATCACGTGGGGCGCCTAAGGAGCCCAAAGATGCCATTTTGGCCTCCATTCGGGGAAATTTCTATCGCGATTCCTAGCGGTGACATTTTTGAGTTCCGTAACTCAATCGTAGTGATTCTGGACTCCGTGCGAAGCTGGTAGAAAGCTATTTTTTGAAATCCATAAGTCCATGTCGATAGGCATCGCGAAGGCTCGCAAAATTGACGGTTTTCAAAAGAGGTCATTCGGCCTCCGTTCGAGGCGAATTTCTATCAACATTTATGGAGATTGGCAGATTTTGACCAAGATAGATCTAGTCGCCATGAAAAGTGACCTGTTGGAAGCCCAACAAGATGTAATTTAACGTTATCGAAAAGTAAAATTCTTACTGGTATCACGTGGGCGGTGAAGAGACAAAAGATGCCATTTTGGCCTCTGTTCGGGCAGATTTACGCGATTGGCGGATTTTTGACCAAGATAGATCCAAACGAAAAGTGACCTGTTGGAAGCCTAACAGGATGTAATTTAACGTGTCGAAAAAGTAAAATTCTTACGGGTATCACATGGGCAGGTTGAAGAGACAAAAGATGCCATTTTGGCCTCCGTTCGTGCGATTTACGTCAACATATCCGGCGATTGGTAGATTTTTGACCAAGATAGATCCCTGCCGCCATGAAAAGTGACCTGTTGGAAGCCCAACAGATGTAATTCAACGTATCAAAATGTAAAATTCTTACGGTATCACGTGGGCAGTGAAGAGACAAAAGATGCCATTTTGGCCTCCGTTCGTGTAGATTTCCAACATTTCCGGCGATTGGCATATTTTTGACCAAGATAGATCCGATCGCCACGAAAAGTGACCTGTTGGAAGCCCAACGGATGTAATTCAACGCATCAAAAAGTAAAATTCTTACGGGTATCACGCGGGCGGTGAAGAGAAAAAAAGATGCCATTTTGGCCTCCGTTCGAAAGCGATTTCTATCAACATTTACGGAGATTGGCGGATTTTTGACCAAGATAGATCCGATCGCCATGAAAATTGACCTGTTGGAAGCCCAACATGACCTAATTTAGAGGATCGAAAAGTATAATTCTTCGTTTATCACGTGGGGCAGCTAAGGAGCCCAAAGATGCCATTTTGGCCTCCATTCGAGGAAATTTACGTCACGATTCCTAGCGGTGACATTTTTTTGAGTTTCCGTAACTCCAATCGTAGTGATTACGGACTCCGTGCGAAGCTAGTAGAAAGCTATTTTTGAAATCCATAAGTCCATGTCGATAGGCATCGCGAAGTCTCGCAAAATTGACGGTTTTCAAAAGAGGTCATTCGGCCTCCGTTCGGGCGATTTCGTCAACATTTATGGAGATTGGCGATTTTGACCAAGATAGATCCAGTCGCCATGAAAAGTGACCTGTTGAAAGCCCAACAGGATGTAATTTAACGTTATCGAAAAGTAAAATTCTTACGTGTATCACGTGGGCAGCTGAAGAGACAAAAGATGCCATTTTGGCCTCTGTTCGGGCAGATTTCTGGCGATTGGCAGATTTTTGACCAAGATAGATCCGATCGCCACGAAAAGTGACCTTGTTGGAAGCCTAACAGATGTAATTTAATGTATCGAAAAGTAAAATTCTTACAGGTATCACATGGGCAGCTGAAGAGACAAAAGATGCCATTTTGGCCTCCGTTCGTAGCAGATTTACGTCAACATATCTGGCGATTGGTAGATTTTTGACCAAGATAGATCCCGTCACCATGAAAAGTGACTGTTGGAAGCCCAACAGGATGTAATTCAACGTATCAAAATGTAAAATTCTTACGGTATCACGTGGGCAGCTGAAGAGACAAAAGATGCCATTTTGGCCTCCGTTCGTGTAGATTTACATCAACATTTTTGGCGATTGGCATATTTTTGACCAAGATAGATCCAGTTGCCACGAAAAGTGACCGTTGGAAGCCCAACAGGATGTAATTCAACGCATCAAAAAGTAAAATTCTTACAGGTATCACGCGGGGCAAATGAAGAGAAAAAAGATGCCATTTTGGCCTCCGTTCGAGCGATTTCTATCAACATTTCGGAGATTGGCGGATTTTGACCAAGATAGATCCAGATTGCCATGAAAATTGACCTGTTGGAAGCCCAACATGACCTAATTTAGAGGATCGAAAAAGTATAATTCTTACGTTTATCACGTGGGGCAGCTAAGGAGCCCAAAGATGCCATTTTGGCCTCCATTCAGGGAAATTTCTGTCACGATTCCTAGCGGTGACATTTTTTGAGTTCCGTAACTCCAATCGTAGTGATTCTCGACTCCGTGTGAAGCTAGTAGAAAGCTATTTTTGAAATCCATAAGTCCATGTCGATAGGCATCGCGAAGGCTCGCAAAATTGACAGGTTTTCAAAAGAGGTCATTCGGCCTCCGTTCGGGCGATTTATGTCAACATTTATGGAGATTGGCAGATTTTGACCAAGATAGATCTAGTCGCCATGAAAAGTGACCTGTTGGAAGCCCAACAGGATGTAATTTAACGTTATCGAAAAGTAAAATTCTTACAGGTATCACGTGGGCGGTGAAGAGACAAAAGATGCCATTTTGGCCTCTGTTCGGGCAGATTTACGGCGATTGGCAGATTTTTGACCAAGATAGATCCAGTCGCCACGAAAAGTGACCTGTTGGAAGCCTAACAGATGTAATTTAACGTGTCGAAAAGTAAAATTCTTACAGGTATCACATGGGCAGCCGAAGAGACAAAAGATGCCATTTTGGCCTCCGTTCGTGCGATTTACGTCAACATATCCGCGATTGGTAGATTTTTGACCAAGATAGATCCCCGCCGCCATGAAAAGTGACCCGTTGGAAGCCCAACAGGATGTAATTCAACGTATCAAAATGTAAAATTCTTACGGTATCACGTGGGCAGTGAAGAGACAAAAGATGCCATTTTGGCCTCCGTTCGTGTAGATTTGTCAACATTTACGCGATTGGCATATTTTTGACCAAGATAGATCCAAATACCACGAAAAGTGACCCGTTGGAAGCCCAACAGGATGTAATTCAACGCATCAAAAGTAAAATTCTTACAGGTATCACGCGGGCAGGCGAAGAGAAAAAAAGATGCCATTTTGGCCTCCGTTCGAGCAGATTTCTATCAACATTTCTAGAGATTGGCGGATTTTTGACCAAGATAGATCCGATCGCCATGAAAATTGACCTTGTTGGAAGCCCAACATGACCTAATTTAGAGGATCGAAAAGTATAATTCTTACGTTTATCACGTGGGGCAGCTAAGGAGCCCAAAGATGCCATTTTGGCCTCCATTCAGGGAAATTTCTATCACGATTCCTAGCGGTGACATTTTTTGAGTTCCGTAACTCCAATCGTAGTGATTCTGGACTCCGTGCGAAGCTAGTAGAAAGCTATTTTTGAAATCCATAAGTCCATGTCGATAGGCATCGCGAAGGCTCGCAAAATTGACGGTTTTCAAAAGAGGTCATTCTAGCCTCCGTTCGGCAGATTTGCATATCAAGATTTATGGAGATTGGCAGATTTTCGACCAAGATAGATCCGATTAAGCCATGAAAAGTGACCTATTGGAAGCCCAACAGATGTAATTCAACGCATCAAAAAGTAAAATTCTTACAGGTATCACGGGCAGGTGAAGAGACAAAAGATGCCATTTTGGCCTCCGTTCGGCAGATTTACGTCAACATATCCGGCGATTGGTAGATTTTTGACCAAGATAGATCCCTGCCGCCATGAAAAGTGACCTGTTGGAAGCCCAACAGGATGTAATTCAACGTATCAAAATGTAAAATTCTTACGGTATCACGTGGGCAGGTTGAAGAGACAAAAAGATGCCATTTTGGCCTCCGTTCGTGCAGATTTAATCAACATTTCGGCGATTGGCATATTTTTGACCAAGATAGATCCGATCGCCACGAAAAGTGACCTGTTGGAAGCCCAACAGGATGTAATTCAACGCATCAAAAAGTAAAATTCTTACAGGTATCACGCGGGCAGTGAAGAGAAAAAGATGCCATTTTGGCCTCCGCTCGAGCAGATTTCTATCAACATTTACGGAGATTGGCGGATTTTTGACCAAGATAGATCCAGTCGCCATGAAAATTGACCTGTTGGAAGCCCAACATGACCTAATTTAGAGGATCGAAAAGTATAATTCTTACGTTTATCACGTGGGGCAGCTAAGGAGCCCAAAGATGCCATTTTGGCCTCCATTCAGGGGAAATTTACATCCCGCGATTCCTAGCGGTGACATTTTTTGAGTTCCGTAACTCCAATCGTAGTGATTCGGACTCCGTGCGAAGCTAGTAGAAAGCTATTTTTGAAATCCATAAGTCCATGTCTGATAGGCATCGCGAAGGCTCGCAAAATTGACGGTTTTTCAAAAGAGGTCATTCGGCCTCCGTTCGGGCGATTTACAACATTTATGGAGATTGGCGATTTTGACCAAGATAGATCTAGTCGCCATGAAAAGTGACCTGTTGGAAGCCCAACAGGATGTAATTCAACGCATCAAAAAGTAAAATTCTTACAGGTATCACGCGGGGCACGCGGCGAAGAAGAGACAAAAGATGCCATTTTGGCCTCCGTTCATGCAGATTTACATCAACATATCCGGCGATTGGTAGATTTTTGACCAAGATAGATCCCGTCACCATGAAAAGTGACCTATTGGAAGCCCAACAGGATGTAATTCAACGTATCAAAATGTAAAATTCTTACAGGTATCACGTGGGCAGTGAAGAGACAAAAGATGCCATTTTGGCCTCCGTTCGTGTAGATTTACCAACATTTCTCGCGATTGGCATATTTTTGACCAAGATAGATCCAGTTGCCACGAAAAGTGACCTGTTGGAAGCCCAACAGGATGTAATTCAACGCATCAAAAGTAAAATTCTTACAGGTATCACGCGGGCAGTGAAGAGAAAAAAGATGCCATTTTGGCCTCCGTTCGGCGATTTCTATCAACATTTACGGAGATTGGCGGATTTTTGACCAAGATAGATCCGGTCGCCATGAAAATTGACCTGTTGGAAGCCCAACATGACCTAATTTAGAGGATCGAAAAGTATAATTCTTACGTTTATCACGTGGGGCAGCTAAGGAGCCCAAAGATGCCATTTTGGCCTCCATTCGGGGAAATTTACATCACGATTCCTAGCGGTGACATTTTTTGAGTTCCGTAACTCCAATCGTAGTGATTACGGACTCGTGTGCGAAGCTAGTAGAAAGCTATTTTTGAAATCCATAAGTCCATGTCTGATAGGCATCGCGAAGGCTCGCAAAATTGACAGTTTTCAAAAGAGGTCATTCGGCCTCCGTTCGGGCGATTTACATCAACATTTATGGAGATTGGCGATTTTGACCAAGATAGATCTAGTCGCCATGAAAAGTGACCTGTTGGAAGCCCAACAAGATGTAATTTAACGTTATCGAAAAGTAAAATTCTTACGGTATCACGTGGGCAGCTGAAGAGACAAAAGATGCCATTTTGGCCTCTCGTCGGGCAGATTTCTGGCGATTGGCGATTTTTTGACCAAGATAGATCCGATCGCCCGAAAAGTGACTGTTGGAAGCCTAACAGGATGTAATTTAACGTGTCGAAAAGTAAAATTCTTACAGGTATCACATGGGCAGCTGAAGAGACAAAAGATGCCATTTTGGCCTCCGTTCGTGCAGATTTACGTCAACATATCTGGCGATTGGTAGATTTTTGACCAAGATAGATCCCGCCGCCATGAAAAGTGACCCGTTGGAAGCCCAACAGATGTAATTCAACGTATCAAAATGTAAAATTCTTACGGGTATCACGTGGGCAGTGAAGAGACAAAAGATGCCATTTTGGCCTCCGTTCGTGTAGATTTACGTCAACATTTCTGGCGATTGGCATATTTTTGACCAAGATAGATCCAATCACCACGAAAAGTGACCTCGTTGGAAGCCCAACAGGGATGTAATTCAACGCATCAAAAGTAAAATTCTTACGGGTATCACGCGGGCAGCTGAAGAGAAAAAAGATGCCATTTTGGCCTCCGTTCGGCGATTTCTATCAACATTTCGGAGATTGGCGGATTTTTGACCAAGATAGATCCAGTCGCCATGAAAATTGACCTGTTGGAAGCCCAACATGACCTAATTTAGAGGATCGAAAAGTATAATTCTTACGTTTATCACGTGGGGCAGCTAAGGAGCCCAAAGATGCCATTTTGGCCTCCATTCAGGGAAATTTCTATCACGATTCCTAGCGGTGACATTTTTTGAGTTCCGTAACTCCAATCGTAGTGATTCTGGACTCCGTGCGAAGCTAGTAGAAAGCTATTTTTGAAATCCATAAGTCCATGTCTGATAGGCATCGCGAAGGCTCGCAAAATTGACGGTTTTCAAAAGAGGTCATTCTAGCCTCCGTTCGGGCAGATTTCTGTCAGCATTTATGGAGATTGGCAGATTTTCGACCAAGATAGATCCAGTCGCCATGAAAAGTGACCTATTGGAAGCCCAACAGGATGTAATTCAACGCATCAAAAAGTAAAATTCTTACAGGTATCACGCGGGCAGCTGAAGAGACAAAAGATGCCATTTTGGCCTCCGCTCGAAAGCGATTTACGTCAACATATCCGGGCGATTGGTAGATTTTTGACCAAGATAGATCCTGCCGCCATGAAAAGTGACCTGTTGGAAGCCCAACAGGATGTAATTCAATGTATCAAAATGTAAAATTCTTACGGGTATCACGTGGGCAAATAAGAGACAAAAGATGCCATTTTGGCCTCCGTTCGTGCGATTTACGTCAACATTTCTGGCGATTGGCATATTTTTGACCAAGATAGATCCGATCGCCACGAAAAGTGACCTGTTGGAAGCCCAACAGGATGTAATTCAACGCATCAAAAAGTAAAATTCTTACGGGTATCACGCGGGCAAACAAGAGAAAAAAAGATGCCATTTTGGCCTCCGTTCGAAAGCGATTTCTATCAACATTTCTGGAGATTGGCGGATTTTTGACCAAGATAGATCCGGGGCCGCCATGAAAATTGACCTGTTGGAAGCCCAACATGACCTAATTTAGAGGATCGAAAAGTATAATTCTTACGTTTATCACGTGGGGCAGCTAAGGAGCCCAAAGATGCCATTTTGGCCTCCATTCATGGAAATTTCTGTCACGATTCCTAGCGATGACATTTTTTGAGTTCCGTAACTCCAATCGTAGTGATTACGGACTCAGTGCGAAGCTAGTAGAAAGCTATTTTTGAAATCCATAAGTCCATGTCGATAGTGTCATACCCCAAAACTTTCTATTTTGGGATATGACTTAGAAAACACTAAAATGACAACAAATGATTTTATTATTTTCTAAAATTTATCAACTTAGTTAAGTTGTTGACATTTTAGATAGTGAAAATGTGTGTTTCTAAATTTTTATAACTAACTAGATTATTTTGTTGCATTTCATGCCTTTGCATAGTGTTTTTCTATGGAAAATGAGTTTAAATGTTTTCAAATCCGTATAGGGCTTAATCCAAATCATATCTCTCTTGATTTTTGACCAATGTTCCATAACCTCAAAACCATGATCAAATTCTTGGAAACCATATTCCTTGATCCATGTTCGAAAAGCTTTTATGGGTTGTCAATCTTTAATCTTCTCACAAACCCTAACTTTGTTCCTTCTTTCTAATAGAGTTATTCTTTTCACTCCTTTGCTCACCTTGGGAAATATTTCAATGCACCCTTTAATCTCTACCTCTTCTTGTCTTGAGCAAAGCCTACAACCCAAAATACCACAATAAACCAGCCCTATAACTCTATCGTCGCGTTGGGCCGAATCGGGTCCAAACCGTGCCTTAACCCACACCTTGGATCAAAGCCCAACCATCCTCCTCTCCCTTGTGATCCAAAGTGAAGCCCAACCAGCCCTCTAACTCTTCCTCTCCCCTCTCCCACGTCACCCCTTGGCAGCCCTCCACATATTTCACAAAAATATCAACCAAAACATGAAAATATCAAGTGTTGACCCCTTGGCTTCCCACCCCTTCGCCTCCCATCCCCTACCCCTCATATATACTCCCCCCACAGCCCCCTCACGCCTCCCTCTTCATTTCCCACGCCAAGAACAGAGGAGGGACGCCCCTGCACCTCCTCCTCCTTCCCCATGGCTGCCCCGATCAACCGGAACGCAAGAAGGAAGCCCCGTCACACCACAACGTCATCGCCGGTCGTCGTCTATGCGTCTGATCGATCCACCACGCCATCCCCCATGGTGAGAACACCCCATCATCATCCCCATCTTGTTTACCTATCCCTTGCTGCATATCAAGTACCTTAGATGATGTACGGTTGATCCCCGATGAAGTTTACCCATGATATGTGTTGCTGTCCTTGCGGCCAGCGTTGCCGCTGCTTCGGGAATTGGCGTTCCTCGCTGTTTCGTGGCATGGATCAGCAAACCCTTTGGTGTAGATGTAGATAACGTCCTTGAACACACCTCTGTAAAAGGGTTTATCCATGGGAGTTGAGAAACTAGAGATATCATCATCCCCGTGCTGTTGTTCCTGCTACCCCTCCTGTCCAACACAGCAGCCCACCCTGTTTTTACAATCTCGTTCCCCATTGATCCAACAAACCATATGTCGAACCCTTTGGATATAATATCATCTATATAGTTGCACATGCCTCTACAAAGTTTCATGGCCATAGCATCAAATGTGAAAGAGATATATCCCTATGTTGCACTCGCTGTCCCTGCTGTCCCTCAGCCGCGCTGATGTCGGTTGGCATGCACGTTCCCGTTGAATCTCTGCAGCAATAGTCATGCCATTTGACCACAATGTATACCATAAAGTCACACACATATCTACAAGTTTTCTTGGCCATATGCACCACAACATTACAGGTATAAGCATTGCTATGCCGCTGCTCCTACCATGCCAACATCTACGCAATGCCTTTGTTTGCCATCTTGCCCCTTAGCTATCCATTGATCCAAATATCATGCCCTTTTGTCACAATATGCTTTTTAATCCCGATCCACATTGCAAACCTAAATCCAATTGTTTCCATATATACCCTTCAACTCTCACACCTTTTAATCGTGCCTCCTGTTTTGGTTAGCTTATGCGCACGATCGTCGAAGAACAAGTCGTGCGGCTTTCAAACCTCTATATATTATTTTGTAATGATTGGTGTACTGTTTCTAGGGTTTGTTCAGGTGCTTGTGATGATTGTTGCTATCGATAGAAGAGCTATCTGAGGAAGGATCTGAAGGAAAAGCTAGAAAGTTGGAGCGAACATTGGAGGCAAGTTTAACATGAGTTTCCTTGATTACCCAAGTAACCATTTAATCACTTTCATATGCATGTGTCGAAACCGATGCTAAGGATTTACCTAGTACTTTTGATATCCTTTATTCCTTGATTACCATGGGTTCATGCATATGGTTAGTTTTGCTTAGCTTGCAATCACCAAATAATATAATGTTAACTTTGATTAATGACATATGGATCAATGATCAAGATGATGATGTTGAGTGACATGGACATAAGATGCTTTTGACCAATATGGAAAGAAGGGAGCTAGAGCATTGGGCCTTTTTGGGTGCTCTAGTTTGCCCTCCGTAAGGACTGAATCTTAAAGCGGCAACCCGGGAAAAAACAAGATACAGCCTTGAGTGTCAAAGTGGGCACGACCTTAGTCGTATAACTAGCACTCTCTAATATTGTTTAGTAGTTACTGAATTTATTCAGCGCAAAAGGGGGACCTCGGTTCTAGAATGGCTTCCTTGCCTGTCAAGCTGTGTGCTGGTCTGCTGTCAGGTGTGCCAGTCTTGAAGGGGGCCTCCATTCGCCTAGCCGTTGAAACCTAGCGGCTACTAGCTTGTTAGAGAGACTAGTGAAAGGCTTCGTAGTGATCCCTGCCGACTTACCTTGGAAGTGAGTCAAGAGGCCGGCCACCTCGGGCAATGGGCAATCACGGCTCAAGGTGAAAGTGTACACCTCTGCGCAGAGTTTGATCAAACTGATATATCAGCCGTGCTCACGGTCACGAGCGGCCTGGATCCTTTTCGAGATAGATGGTTCTATGGATGGTTCAGATGATGATGAAGCTTGATGATGACAAATCCTGATGATGCTAATGATATATACTCTTATGGGAGCCCTAAGCATAACCTAGCAATATAGGTTCAATAAATAAAATATGACCAACTAAAATGCTTATCGCAGTTAAACCGTGTCTAGCCTTTGAGCCTTGCATCCCCTCATGTTATACTTGCTGAGCATGGTGAGCTGACGCTTGTTGTTTCACCAATGAAAATCCCGGATGGGTACCAGATGATGGTGCAAATGAAGAGTTTCCTTTGGAGGTCCATGAGTACTAGGCGAGTGCTCCCCCAGTCAACCGTCCCTGTAGAGTATGGAGACCCGAAGACATAAGATTAAAAGTAGTTTCCGTTGTACTCTGATATATATGTAAGTTGATGTAAATAAGTTTCGCTATGTAATAAAGCATTGCTTCTGACATTTACCATTTTTGTTGCTATATGTGTCGTGTGGACATCCTGGGCACACATATGGTTAACGCTTGGTATTCTTCGAAAACCGGGTGTTACAAAAGTGGTATCGAGCGGTGTTGACCGTAGGACGCCTTCGGCCTAGTTAGAAATGGTCGTTTTTATAAACTTATTTTGGTATAAACAAATCTTAACTTCTTTATCCTTGATGCTTTGTGGAAAAAAAAAATCTCTTTATCGCAAGCCCCTCGCTTTGTCAAGATCTACAAAGATGGATATGAAGTTGAAGACTCTACATCATTAGGAAGCATCCATGGAGATTGAAGAGTTCAAGCTCGCCAAACCTAAGCCTGTTATAGGAAGTTTTTACCCAAGTGTCTTTACGCTAGTAACGATGTTAAGGTTTGTGCTAGTGTGCTCTCGATTAAGGAAAACATCTTTTTAGTGTGTTCTTACACGGTTGATTGTTTTGTTATGGTGTCCATGTGTGATTTGGTTCTTTGTAATGAATGCCTCTTCTCTGAATCTCGGGACGAGATTCTGTTAAGGGGGGTAGTTTGTCATACCCCAAAACTTTCTATTTTGGGATATGACTTAGAAAACACTAAAATGACAACAAATGATTTTATTATTTTCTAAAATTTATCAACTTAGTTAAGTTGTTGACATTTTAGATAGTGAAAATGTGTGTTTCTAAATTTTTATAACTAACTAGATTATTTTGTTGCATTTCATGCCTTTGCATAGTGTTTTTCTATGGAAAATGAGTTTAAATGTTTTCAAATCCGTATAGGGCTTAATCCAAATCATATCTCTCTTGATTTTTGACCAATGTTCCATAACCTCAAAACCATGATCAAATTCTTGGAAACCATATTCCTTGATCCATGTTCGAAAAGCTTTTATGGGTTGTCAATCTTTAATCTTCTCACAAACCCTAACTTTGTTCCTTCTTTCTAATAGAGTTATTCTTTTCACTCCTTTGCTCACCTTGGGAAATATTTCAATGCACCCTTTAATCTCTACCTCTTCTTGTCTTGAGCAAAGCCTACAACCCAAAATACCACAATAAACCAGCCCTATAACTCTATCGTCGCGTTGGGCCGAATCGGGTCCAAACCGTGCCTTAACCCACACCTTGGATCAAAGCCCAACCATCCTCCTCTCCCTTGTGATCCAAAGTGAAGCCCAACCAGCCCTCTAACTCTTCCTCTCCCCCCTCCCACGTCACCCCTTGGCAGCCCTCCACATATTTCACAAAAATATCAACCAAAACATGAAAATATCAAGTGTTGACCCCTTGGCTTCCCACCCCTTCGCCTCCCATCCCCTACCCCTCATATATACTCCCCCACAGCCCCCTCACGCCTCCCTCTTCATTTCCCACGCCAAGAACAGAGGAGGGACGCCCCTGCACCTCCTCCTCCTTCCCCATGGCTGCCCCGATCAACCGGAACGCAAGAAGGAAGCCCCGTCACACCACAACGTCATCGCCGGTCGTCGTCTATGCGTCTGATCGATCCACCACGCCATCCCCCATGGTGAGAACACCCCATCATCATCCCCATCTTGTTTACCTATCCCTTGCTGCATATCAAGTACCTTAGATGATGTACGGTTGATCCCCGATGAAGTTTACCCATGATATGTGTTGCTGTCCTTGCGGCCAGCGTTGCCGCTGCTTCGGGAATTGGCGTTCCTCGCTGTTTCGTGGCATGGATCAGCAAACCCTTTGGTGTAGATGTAGATAACGTCCTTGAACACACCTCTGTAAAAGGGTTTATCCATGGGAGTTGAGAAACTAGAGATATCATCATCCCCGTGCTGTTGTTCCTGCTACCCCTTTACCTGTTTTGGCAATCAAACCATCAAGCCCAACCTAATTTTCAAAACATCCTGGAACATGATCCCACAGGTTTGATTGGCCCATTGGCCGATCCAACAAACCATATGTCCAACACAGCAGCCCACCCTTTTTTACAATCTCGGATATAATATCATCTATATAGTTGCACATGCCTCTACAAAGTTTCATGGCCATAGCATCAAATGTGAAAGAGATATATCCCTATGTTGCACTTTCGCTGTCCCTGCTGTCCCTCAGCCGCTGATGATGTCGGTTGGCATGCACGTTCCGTTGAATCTCTGCAGCAATAGTCATGCCATTTGACCACAATGTATACCATAAAGTCACACACATATCTACAAGTTTTCTTGGCCATATGCACCACAACATTACAGGTATAAGCATTGCTATGCCGCTGCTCCTACCATGCCAACATCTACGCAATGCCTTTGTTTGCCATCTTGCCCCTTAGCTATCCATTGATCCAAATATCATGCCCTTTTGTCACAATATGCTTTTTAATCCCGATCCACATTGCAAACCTAAATCCAATTGTTTCCATATATACCCTTCAACTCTCACACCTTTTAATCGTGCCTCCTGTTTTGGTTAGCTTATGCGCATTACCGATCGTAGAACAAGTCGTACGCTTTCAAACCTCTATATATTATTTTGTAATGATTGGTGTACTGTTTCTAGGGTTTGTTCAGGTGCTTGTGATGATTGTTGCTATCGATAGAAGAGCTATACGAGGAAGGATCTGAAGGAAAAGCTAGAAAGTTGGAGCGAACATTGGAGGCAAGTTTAACATGAGTTTCCTTGATTACCCAGTAACCATTTAATCACTTTCATATGCATGTGTCGAAACTGATGCTAAGGATTTACCTAGTACTTTTGATATCCTTTATTCCTTGATTACCATGGGTTCATGCATATGGTTAGTTTTGCTTAGCTTGCAATCACCAAATAATATAATGTTAACTTTGATTAATGACATATGGATCAATGATCAAGATGATGATGTTGAGTGACATGGACATAAGATGCTTTTGACCAATATGGAAAGAAGGGAGCTAGAGCATTGGGCCTTTTTGGGTGCTCTAGTTTGCCCTCCGTAAGGACTGAATCTTAAAGCGGCAACCCAGGAAAACAGTACAGCCTTGAGTGTCAAAGTGGGCACGACCTTAGTCGTATAACTAGCACTCTCTAATATTGTTTAGTAGTTACTGAATTTATTCAGCGCAAAAGGGGGACCTCGGTTCTAGAATGGCTTCCTTGCCTGTCAAAGCGTGTCTTTGTTCAACGTCGTGTGCCGCCTTGAAGGGGGGGCCTCCATTCGCCTAGCCGTTGAAACCTAGCGGCTACTAGCTTGTTAGAGAGACTAGTGAAAGGCTTCGTAGTGATCCCTGCCGACTTACCTTGGAAGTGAGTCAAGAGGCCGGCCACCTCGGGCAATGGGCAATCACGGCTCAAGGTGAAAGTGTACACCTCTGCTTGCAGTTTTGATCAAACTGATATATCAGCCGTGCTCACGGTCACGAGCGGCCTGGATCCTTTTCGAGATAGATGGTTCTATGGATGGTTCAGATGATGATGAAGCTTGATGATGACAAATCCTGATGATGCTAATGATATATACTCTTATGGGAGCCCTAAGCATAACCTAGCAATATAGGTTCAATAAATAAAATATGACCAACTAAAATGCTTATCGCAGTTAAACCGTGTCTAGCCTTTGAGCCTTGCATCCCCTCATGTTATACTTGCTGAGCATGGTGAGCTGACGCTTGTTGTTTCACCAATGAAAATCCCGGATGGGTACCAGATGATGGTGCAAATGAGGAGTTTCCTTTGGAGGTCCATGAGTACTAGGCGAGTGCTCCCCCAGTCAACCGTCCCCTCGTGGAGTATGGAGACCGAAGACATAAGATTAAAAATAGTTTCCGTTGTACTCGATATATATGTAAGTTGATGTAAATAAGTTTCGCTATGTAATAAAGCATTGCTTCTGAC
Organism: Hyparrhenia diplandra; assembly: GCA_015847255.1. NCBI lineage: Eukaryota > Viridiplantae > Streptophyta > Magnoliopsida > Poales > Poaceae > Hyparrhenia > Hyparrhenia diplandra. The sequence continues at coordinate 4,100 of JADLZK010003304.1, read as the reverse complement.
ATTTACCATTTTTGTTGCTATATGTGTCGTGTGGACATCCTGGGCACACATATGGTTAACGCTTGGTATTCTTCGGAAAACCAGGTGTTACAAAAGTGGTATCAGAGCAGTGTTGACTGTAGGGCGCTTCGGCCTAGTTAGAAATGGTCGTTTTTTTATAAACTTATTTTGGTATAAACAAATCTTAACTTCTTTATCCTTGATGCTTTGTGGAAAAAAAAAATCTTTTATCGCAAGCCCCTCGCTTTGTCAAGATCTACAAAGATGGATATGAAGTTGAAGACTCTACATCATTAGGAAGCATCCATGGAGATTGAAGAGTTCAAGCTCGCCAAACCTAAGCCTGTTATAGGAAGTTTTTACCCAAGTGTCTTTACGCTAGTAACGATGTTAAGGTTTGTGCTAGTGTGCTCTCGATTAAGGAAAACATCTTTTTAGTGTGTTCTTACATGGTTGATTGTTTTGTTATGGTGTCCATGTGTGATTTGGTTCTTTGTAATGAATGCCTCTTCTCTCTGAATCTCGGGGACGAGATTACTGTTAAAGGGGTAGTTTGTCATACCCCAAAACTTTCTATTTTGGGATATGACTTAGAAAACACTAAAATGACAACAAATGATTTTATTATTTTCTAAAATTTATCAACTTAGTTAAGTTGTTGACATTTTAGATAGTGAAAATGTGTGTTTCTAAATTTTTATAACTAACTAGATTATTTTGTTGCATTTCATGCCTTTGCATAGTGTTTTTCTATGGAAAATGAGTTTAAATGTTTTCAAATCCGTATAGGGCTTAATCCAAATCATATCTCTCTTGATTTTTGACCAATGTTCCATAACCTCAAAACCATGATCAAATTCTTGGAAACCATATTCCTTGATCCATGTTCGAAAAGCTTTTATGGGTTGTCAATCTTTAATCTTCTCACAAACCCTAACTTTGTTCCTTCTTTCTAATAGAGTTATTCTTTTCACTCCTTTGCTCACCTTGGGAAATATTTCAATGCACCCTTTAATCTCTACCTCTTCTTGTCTTGAGCAAAGCCTACAACCCAAAATACCACAATAAACCAGCCCTATAACTCTATCGTCGCGTTGGGCCGAATCGGGTCCAAACCGTGCCTTAACCCACACCTTGGATCAAAGCCCAACCATCCTCCTCTCCCTTGTGATCCAAAGTGAAGCCCAACCAGCCCTCTAACTCTTCCTCTCCCTCTCCCACGTCACCCCTTGGCAGCCCTCCACATATTTCACAAAAATATCAACCAAAACATGAAAATATCAAGTGTTGACCCCTTGGCTTCCCACCCCTTCGCCTCCCATCCCCTACCCCCTCATATATACTCCCCCCACAGCCCCCTCACGCCTCCCTCTTCATTTCCCACGCCAAGAACAGAGGAGGGACGCCCCTGCACCTCCTCCTCCTTCCCCATGGCTGCCCCGATCAACCGGAACGCAAGAAGGAAGCCCCGTCACACCACAACGTCATCGCCGGTCGTCGTCTATGCGTCTGATCGATCCACCACGCCATCCCCCATGGTGAGAACACCCCATCATCATCCCCATCTTGTTTACCTATCCCTTGCTGCATATCAAGTACCTTAGATGATGTACGGTTGATCCCCGATGAAGTTTACCCATGATATGTGTTGCTGTCCTTGCGGCCAGCGTTGCCGCTGCTTCGGGAATTGGCGTTCCTCGCTGTTTCGTGGCATGGATCAGCAAACCCTTTGGTGTAGATGTAGATAACGTCCTTGAACACACCTCTGTAAAAGGGTTTATCCATGGGAGTTGAGAAACTAGAGATATCATCATCCCCGTGCTGTTGTTCCTGCTGCCCTGGCAGTTTACAACCCAAGTGGTTTTGGCCTCTGCTCCAACTGTCCAAACCATCAAGCCCCCAAAACATCCTGGAACATGATCCCACAGGTTTCATTGGCTCTCCAAACCATGATGGCCGAGATATCGAGACAAAGTTCCTGCCCCCTCCTGTCCAACACAGCAGCCCACCCTGTTTTTACAATCTCGATTGATCCAACAAACCATATGTCGAACCCTTTGGATATAATATCATCTATATAGTTGCACATGCCTCTACAAAGTTTCATGGCCATAGCATCAAATGTGAAAGAGATATATCCCTATGTTGCACTCGCTGTGTCCTGCTGTCCCTCAGCCGCGCTGATGTCGGTTGGCATGCACGTTCCCGTTGAATCTCTGCAGCAATAGTCATGCCATTTGACCACAATGTATACCATAAAGTCACACACATATCTACAAGTTTTTCTTGGCCATATGCACCACAACATTACAGGTATAAGCATTGCTATGCCGCTGCTCTACCATGCCAACATCTACGCAATGCCTTTGTTTGCCATCTTGCCCCTTAGCTATCCATTGATCCAAATATCATGCCCTTTTGTCACAATATGCTTTTTAATCCCGATCCACATTGCAAACCTAAATCCAATTGTTTCCATATATACCCTTCAACTCTCACACCTTTTAATCGTGCCTCCTGTTTTGGTTAGCTTATGCGCACACGATCGTAGAACAAGTCATACGCTTTCAAACCTCTATATATTATTTTGTAATGATTGGTGTACTGTTTCTAGGGTTTGTTCAGGTGCTTGTGATGATTGTTGCTATCGATAGAAGAGCTATACGAGGAAGGATCTGAAGGAAAAGCTAGAAAGTTGGAGCGAACATTGGAGGCAAGTTTAACATGAGTTTCCTTGATTACCCAGTAACCATTTAATCACTTTCATATGCATGTGTCGAAACTGATGCTAAGGATTTACCTAGTACTTTTGATATCCTTTATTCCTTGATTACCATGGGTTCATGCATATGGTTAGTTTTGCTTAGCTTGCAATCACCAAATAATATAATGTTAACTTTGATTAATGACATATGGATCAATGATCAAGATGATGATGTTGAGTGACATGGACATAAGATGCTTTTGACCAATATGGAAAGAAGGGAGCTAGAGCATTGGGCCTTTTGGGTGCTCTAGTTTGCCCTCGTAAGGGACTGAATCTTAAAGCGGCAACCCGGGGAAAACGATGCGACCTTGAGTGTCAAAGTGGGCACGACCTTAGTCGTATAACTAGCACTCTCTAATATTGTTTAGTAGTTACTGAATTTATTCAGCGCAAAAGGGACCTCGGTTCTAGAATGGCTTCCTTGCTGTCAAAAGCTGTGTCTTTGGTCTGGCTGTCGGTGTGCCGGTCTTGAAGGGGGCCTCCATTCGCCTAGCCGTTGAAACCTAGCGGCTACTAGCTTGTTAGAGACTAGTGAAAGGCTTCGTAGTGATCCCTGCCGACTTACCTTGGAAGTGAGTCAAGAGGCCGGCCACCTCGGGCAATGGGCAATCACGGCTCAAGGTGAAAGTGTACACCTCTGCGCAGAGTTTGATCAAACTGATATATCAGCCGTGCTCACGGTCATGAGCGACCTGGATCCTTTTCGAGATAGATGGTTCTATGGATGGTTCGGATGATGATGAAGCTTGATGATGACAAATCCCGATGATGCTAATGATATATACTCTTATGGGAACCCTAAGCATAACCTAGCAATATAGGTTCAATAAATAAAATATGACCAACTAAAATGCTTATCGCAGTTAAACCGTGTCTAGCCTTTGAGCCTTGCATCCCCTCATGTTATACTTGCGAGCATGGTGAGTGGACGCTTGTTGTTTCACCAATGAAAATCCCGGATGGGTACCGGATGATGGTGCAAATGAAGAGTTTCCTTTGGAGGTCCATGAGTACTAGGCGAGTGGTCCCCAGTCAACCGTCCCCTCGTGGAGTATGGAGACCGAAGACATAAGATTAAAAATAGTTTCCGTTGTACTCGATATATATGTAAGTTGATGTAAATAAGTTTCGCTATGTAATAAAGCATTGCTTCCGACATTTACCATTTTGTTGCTATATGTGTCGTGTGGACATCCACGGGCACACATATGGTTAACGCTTGGTATTCTTCGGGAAAAACCGGGTGTTCTGAGATAGGCATCGCGAAGGCTCGCAAAATTGACGGTTTTCAAAAGAGGTCATTACCGGCCTCCGTTCGAGGCGAATTTCTATC
>JADLZK010003303.1:0-12438 GCA_015847255.1 Hyparrhenia diplandra | reverse complement strand
ACCCATCCCATCAACATCTTTGCAGTGGCCAGGGGCGAGCCTTTCGGCAAAGAAACAAGGCACCGGCATATCACGGCTTTGCCGAAAGTGCGTCTGAAGTCAACACTCGCAAAAGAAGACCTCTTTGCCGAGTGTTAACCTAGACACTCCTAAGAAAGCAATTTTTGCCTAATTTCCTTCAAACTTTTTCTCCTCTCCACGTAACCACATGTCCTACTCCCCGCAAAAAAGTTTGGTGTATTTTGAATTTATTTGCTATATATAACTAATTATTAATTGCATTTCAAAACAATATTTTGAATCGTGTCAAATTTGAACCGCAAGGTGATTCAAATATTTTGAAAAAATGGGTATAAAATTGATATTCATGTTACTCAACCCCGGTTCAAGGCCCTACATATGATATGATTAGGTTTTCAAACATCTCATTTTGAAACACGACCCCGAGCGTATGGTTGGAATGGTTTTTTAATTGTATAAAAAGAAAACGGAGTCCAAAATCACATGAAATTTGACGTAGTTGTCATCATATCATATGTGGAGGTCAGTGGGTAAAAATTGAGAAGTTTCTGAATAAGTTGTCACGCATTAAACTTAAAAGCTGAAACATCTCCCTAAGAAGTTTCAAGGTTGTTGAGAATGATCCCGTAAGTGTTGAGTTAGCGATGAATTGAATTGTGGTTTGACTTTGAAACTTTTGTATAGCCAAAAGACATCAAATTTTGGTGATTTTTCAGATTCGGTTTGATACTATTAATTTTTATTGCATTTATATAAATGGAATGTGAGCTATAACTACATGAAATCATGGTCCGTTTTTTTTCGCGAAAGTATCAAATTTGCATTGTTTAGTGAATTTTATATGTATTTTCAAAGTGTATTGGAACAAATTTAGAAAAAAAGGTTAAGGAAAAAGGAAAAAGGAAAAGGAAAATCTTTTTTTAAATGCCTTTGCCAAGTGCTAAAGTGGGAAGACACTTTCCTAAGAGGGAGGTCTTTGCCGAGCGCTTCCTCAATACACACCCCTAAGAAAGATTCTTTTATATTTTTTAAAAAGCCGCTTTGCCGAGTGCCCGAGATCCTGCAGACTCTAAGAAAGCCCCGCACTCGGCAAAAGAAGGTCGCCTTGGCCTTATCCGAACGGCCATCTCTCACACACACACTCTCTCTCACTCAATATCACACTCTCACTCTCACATCTCGATCTCGATCTCGACGCCGCCCGCCATCACCTCACCGTCACCGCGCCCCAGCGCCTCACGCCAGCCGTGCCCACGCCGCTTCGCCGCGCCCAGCCCACGGTGAGCTCGACGCCAGCGCGTCGCCGTACAGCCCACTGGGCTCCCGACGCCCCCGCCCGCTCAGCGCGCCGCCGTCCCCGTTCGCGCCGCCTGAGGAGAGAGAGAAAGGGAGGAGAAGAACGAGAGGGAGGAGAAGGAGGAGGAGAAGGGGAGAGGCCGATGCCCCCACCGGGCCGGGAGGAGAGGGAGAAAGGAGGAGAAGGAGAGGGAAGAGAAGGAGGAGGAGGAGAAGGGGGGAGGGCGACGCGACGCTGCCTGGTCCGTCGTCGTCGTGCCCTCCTACTGCCGCCGCCGTCTCGCTGGCCGCCCGAGCAAGGTGAGCCTTCATGCCGTAGTGGTGGTGTAGTGGTGGTCGGGTGTTAGTATATGAATGTGAATTCCAAGAAGGACATGTTGAGTTCGATGTGTATGAATATGTGCTTGTCGGCCATCAGGCCGTTATTTTCTTGTGTATTGAAAACTCCAACGTGTGGGAGGTTCTCACGAAATTTTTAATTGAGCCTATTTTTTTAGAGAACAGCCCGCCGGTGCCGAGCCGGAGTACCACTCCACCGCCACGCCGGGTCTCGCCCGCACCTCACGGGTATAACCCCTCTTTAATGTGGGCGATGGTCGTAGATGACGCAACCGAAGTTAGGGGCGTTCTTCCGCTCGAAAAGTGATACGTTGAAGTATGTAGATCTTTGCATATCTAAAATCGCATTCTTTTTCGAATTGTCCATTTTTGGACAAAGCCGAGGATGGGGAGGGAAGGTTTATTGCTTTTGGCCAGAAGCAGTCCCTGTTACCGATACACATTCCTATTGGGACGTATTTTGGAGAGTAGCGGAGGTGTCCTTCAAATTCCGTCGCGATACTGCAGTAGAGCATGGAAACTAACCCATCTATGCATTCTCTGGGGGGATTAGGGACTATCTTCACCTATTAGATAGTTAGATCCTCGTGAAAATGCTTATGGAGTCTTATATTACCACGGGAGTATATGGTAAAGGATGGATGACCGAAAGTGGATGTACACCGCTAGAAGGGTTATGGAGACTGAGCACCGAATGGTGATCTAAGACCAATGCTTTCTTGAAGCAAAGATTTCGGGGCTAATGAAGCGGATAAAGTTTGGTGTCCCTACAAGAGTGTGAGAAATCGTGCATAAACAAGCAAAGTTGGAAATGGGTAAACATCTTGGCAAGTATGGATTTATGGCGGACTATACCGGACCAGGAGCCACCATGGTGAAGGACGCTGGAGAGATGAGGCCATGAGACAACGATCGAGGATCTTGATGCGTATGGTGGGGGTAGGAAACATGACAGATGACTATCATGAAGCAAACTTCGGTGAAGAACGTGATGGATGAGGGCAGTGACGAGGCGCAGGCAACCGCAAAGGCATATTACGACATGTTGTCTCAGTGGGCACGTAAAACCCCTTCACCGCCATACAAAGGTCTCTCAACTAGATGCCATTGGACGCCTATGGCCTTGAAGTCCGAGTGCCACCTCGAGCCGAGCTTCCTTCTCGAGAATATGCTCTGGCCGCTTTGGCACTTTGCTCTCCGCAAGGTCACCTTCCGCCAAAGAACATGTACGAGTCGGGAAACTCCTAAGTGTACTTAAGATGCCATATGAGCAGATACATGCTTGTCCGGGCGGCTGCATCTTATTTTGGAAAGAACACGAGCATGCTATGCACCGGTCCAAAGTGCAAAATCCTCTAGGTACATGGAGGTAGACTCGTGATCGCCACAAGAGGCGCCTACTATCCCCATAAAAAATCCTACGATACCCCGCCATTCATACCGAGGATCCAAATAAATATACATGACCGAGGAGTTCAGCGTAAATGCATGACATGACACAAAAATGGACGTTGATACAATCCAGATAAGTAGGTACATCCTTCCGATGGTGAAGCATGGCAACATTTTTGATGACATTCATCGCGAGAAAGCTCTAGAGGCCCAGAATGTACGTGTTTATGATGGCAACAGATGGGTTCAATCCTTATGGAATAATGTCCTCCCATACACTTGTTTGCCGTTTCGTTATCCGGCTCAATCTACCCCTACAAGCTCTTTCAACAGAACATATTCTTATCGTTAATACCCCGAACACCCGAATAGTATGGGTGTGTTCATAGAGCCCTTGGATTGATGAATTGATCAAAGCTTTGAGACCAGAGCTACAAAGAGAAGCTTCAAGATGTATGTTTGGTAACAAGACTCCATGCATGACTTCCCGTGGGCGTATGGAATATTCTCATGGGGTTGGGTGTGTTCACTGCGAAGTCTTCATGCCTAGTATGCAAGACAGTTTGAGGTTTACTTGGTTGAAGAAGGGTGGCAAGTTTTCCCCTCGCTTTGACAAACATCGGCAATTCCTGATCTTGACCATGCATTCGCACGAGACACCAAGAACTTTATGAAAGGGTTCAGTAGTTACGCACCCTCCATCGAAGATGATGACAACTACCGCGGCCTCAGTTCGATTGATGCTCGTGGGTAGACGACAAGTCTCGCGTGGTCGCTTTGTGGGTTATGGCGAGGATCGTGCATGACTCACAAGTCGCTTAGAGAGGCTCTATCAGATGATCTTCTTGTCCACATCACATTGATACAATGCACACCAAAAGAATATCACCGAGGTACTATTTGGAACAATCATGGACACGCATAAGTCAAAGGACAACGTTAAGGCTAGAGTGGATCCTCGTAACGTTATGCGGCGCACCAAAGGAGAAGATCATTCCACCGTGCTTCTTCACTCCAATGCAAAGATTTGATTTTGCACCTTCATATGAGGAGGGACCTAATGGGGAGGGCATGTGCGCACCATTGAAAGCATTCACTGAGAGATCCCTAAAGGTTGTTCTAAGAAATGGAAATAAATGCAAGATTGAAGCTTCCATCGCGAGAGGCATCGATTCGAGGAGGTGTCAAACTTCACAACAACATACTATGGTGACAACCTTCCTAGCTGCATAATCCACCCCTCGTTACAATGCCGGGGAAATGAATCTAACTCGGACTTTTCCGAGGGCAACTTGGAAGTGCAAGTGGTAAGACCCGGAAGACCTTGAGTCGCCCGTGGCGCACTATCATGTTGTATATACTAACGAACCTCTCACGTAAATGGAGCCGCACATACGGGGGTAAGTCACTATTTTCAACAAACTTGTTCTTGACTAGTCACCTGTTCGCATCCAACACCCTTGTTTCTCATCGATCCATAGGAATGTACTCATGAATTCCGAATCGATCAATCCGCGCCGAACCACGTGAATTGGACACCCTTCTTAAATGGGGTGCGGGCAATACCGGAAAACCTGATTTCATTTCGGTTCAAACGCAAGGTAATGCCCCATTTCTTTGCGCGTACTTAGTTTGACATTATCCTACTTTTAATGGCTTAATGATATAACATTTTAGGCCCAATCCGATGCGAATATGGACCCCGAGTTGAGTCAGGTTGCTAGTGGTCGTGACTTTAGGTCATGTCATTTACCGGCTATGACTCTGAATGGACATCACTTTCACACAACAAGACACCCATTAGAGTCGGCCCAATCAAGAACCACAAACATCAAGTTTTCACGCCCAAATTTTTGATGGGGGCCTAATATTATGGAAGAGTTGAAGAAATATATGAACTCACATTTCGGGGCCACAAACCTTAATCCCGTCAGATTTAAATGCCACCGTCGTATTTAAATGCCATTGGTTTGATCCTCGAACAAGTAAGAAAACCGAAAAAATCTTGGTATAGTCGAAATTAATCGATTCCACATACCCGAGATGATGTTTATGTTGTGGCTCAACAGGCCACGCAAGTTTATTATCTCCCATGGGTGTGCCAAACAGATTAGTGTCTAAAGGGTTGGGATGTTGTGACCAAGGCGTATTACCACATGGTAAACTACCTATCCCAAACAATGAAGATTACAACTTTGACCCAAGCACATATGAGGGAGAGTTCAAGAAGAGGGCTACAAAGGAGCTTTGTGATAGACATAACCGATCCGGGTCTTAATGGAAGAAGACAAAGGAAAGGGCTGAAGATGAGGATGATGGGGATGAGGTTGAAAATGTGAAGGACTTAGAATTACTCGCGCTAGAATTAGGCAATGACAAAGTTGGCGACATTGCTCCTCCGTGATGGTCATGATATCAACTTGGAAGTAGACATGTAGATAGTGATGATGCGACTCATGTCCCAAATCCTCCTCCAGATGGTTATGATGATTATTTCTAATTCATGTAATATTATGTTACCTTCTAATTTTGTTTTGTTCTTTTTTTAATACGTCTTGTTTATTTTAAATCTCTTCTAATTATGTTTTGTTGATTTTGTCTCTCTTTGCCCATGCGGTGATTGAAAAAGATGCTAGGCGGCGGGATGATCTCTAGAGCTATCAGGCGGGTCAGGTCCAAATACTAGGAGGCTGAGCCAGTTAGGAGGAGGAGGAGGAGGAGGAGGAGGAGGATGGAGGGAGGCGCCCGTTAGGCTGAGGAGGTGGAGGAGGAGGAAGGAGAAGGGGTCGTCAGGCTCCTCCGCCTCCTCCGCCCACAATATGAGGCACGAATGGGGCCCCGTGGGCAGTACCATTGGTGCTATTCAATTGAGAGATCCCCAAAGGTTGTTCGAAGAAATGGGAAATAAATGCAAAGATGGAAGCTTCCATCATAGAGGCATCGATTCTGGAGGAGGTGTCAAACTTCACAACAACATACTATGGTGACAACCTTGCTAGCGTGCGTAATCCACCCCCTCGTTACATTGCTAGGGAAATGAATCTAACCTCAGACTTTTCCGAGGGCAACTTGAAGTGCAAGTGGTAAGACCCGTAAGACCTGAGTCATCCGTAGTGGCGCACTATCATGTCAGATATACCTTGACCAACTCTCATAGAAATGGAGCTGTACATGGGGTAAGTCACTATTTTTCAAATAAAACTTGTTCTCGACTAGTCACCATTTCTGCATCCCACAACCTTGTTTCTTTTCAGACAGTGGAATTTACTCATGAATTCTAGAATCGATCAACGGTGCACGAACGCATGAATCGGACACCCTTCCCAAAACGGGTGCGAGCAATGGAAAACCCGATTTCTCATTTCTTGGTTCAACGCGAAGGTACATTCCATTTCTTGCACGTACTTAGTTTGACATTACTATCTCATTTTTAACCCGCTTGCGAATGATATAACATTTCAGGCCCAATCCGATGCGAATATGGACCTTGAGTGGAGTTAGGTTGCCGTGGCCGTGGACTTTCTGGTCATGTCATTTACCTAATGGACGTGAATGGATATCACTTTCACACAACAAACACGAGCACGGCCCAATCGAAGAACCACAAGCATTGGAGTTTTCACGCCCAAACGCGATGGGGACGATATTATGGAAGAGTTGAAGAAATATACAAACTCACATTTTGGGGCTACAAACCCTTAACTCGTCAGATAAATGCCATTGGTTTGATCCTCAACAAGTAAGAAAACCGAAAATCTTGTATATTCAAACCGCTCGGATTCCGTGTACCCGGAGATGATGTTCGCGTTGTGGCTCAACAATTTTTAAAAGTTTTTTATCTCCCCATGGGTGCCAGCCAGATCAGCATCTAAAGGGTTGGGATGTTGTGACCAAGGTATTACCACCCGGTAGAACTACCTATCCCCAAACAATGAAGATTACAACTTTGACCCAAGCACATATGAGGGAGAGTTCTTTCAAGAATAGGGGCTACAAGGGAGCTTTGTGATAGACATAACCAATCCGGTCATAATGGAAGTAGACAAAGGAAAGGGTTGAAGATGAGGACGATGGGGATGAGGTTGAAAATGTGAAGGACTTAGAATTACTTGCAATTAGAATTAGGCAATAACGATGTCGGCGACATTGCCCTCGTATGGTCATGATATCAACTTGGGCGTAGACATGTATGATAGTGGATGATGCGACTCATGTCCTAGCTCCTCCGATGGTGATGATGATTAGTTCTAATTCATGTAATATTATGTTACCTTCTAATTATGTTTGTTCTTTTTTTAATAATGCCTTGTTTATTTTAAATCTCTTGTAATTATGTTTTGTTGATTTTGTCTCTCTTGCCCACATGGTGATTGAAAAAAAGATGCCCGGGCGGTGGGATGATCTCTAGAGCCGCTAAGCCGGTCGGTCCAAATACTAGAGGCCGAGCCGCTTAGGGAGGAATAGGAGGAGGCTGGGCGCAGCCGCCCGTGTTGGAGGAGGTGGAGGGGAGGAGGAGGAGGCAGGAGGAAGGGTCGCTCCCTCCGCCTCCTCCACACCATATGAGGCACGAATGGGGGGGGGCTGTCTTGAGACCATTGGTGCTATTCAATTGAGAGATCCCCAAAGATTGTTCAAGAAATGTGGAAATAAATGCAAGATTGAAGCTTCCATCGTAGAGGCATCGATTCCGGAGGAGGTGTCAAACTTCACAACAACATACTATGGTGACAACCTTCCTAGCGTGCGTAATCCACCGCCTCATTACAATGCTGGGGAAAATGAATCTAACCTCGACTTTTTAAGGGCAACTTGAAGTGCAAGTGGTAAGACCGTAAGACCTTGAGTCATCTCAGAGGGCGCACTATCATGTCAGATATACCGACCAACCTCACGAAATGGAGCCGCACGTGGGGTAAGCCACCACGGGAGGAGGAAGAGGAGGAGGTGGAGGAGGAGGCGTGGAGGAGGAGGACGAGGAGGTGGATCCGGGGGGGTGGCTTTCGGGCCCCCGTGGGTGCGGCAGGCTCCTTCCTCCGGGCACGGCTAAGCCCTATCAGCGAGGTCCATTGACACCCCGAAGGAACCGATACCTTTAGACAGCCGCCAGGTGGTGCAGCCACCTGGTGCGAAGTAAGAAACATGCTATTACTTGTTTTTCTCATTTGTTATGTTCAAAATCACAATAAAATACTAATACCTTTTCTTGATTAGATGGGCGGGGGTTTTCGATTGTGCGGTCGTGAGTGCTCACAAACGCCATCCCATGGCATTATCGATCTGTTGTGCAAAGAACACTTCGGCTTGTTGGACTATGGCAACGTCGGGAGCCGCCTAGACGTTTGACCACTACGAAGTCAAGGGGTGATAGAGTTGATCGGAATGGTCTTATCTACGCCAACGTGGCGTGCGTGTGAAGGAGGAGGTGTAGGGTAAGTATTCGTCTCACTACATTGCTTTACATCGCATGCATTAGACAATCTTCAAATAATGACCTGGATACATCAGATCTATATACGTGATTTTTTTAGATGTGAGGAGGGATAATGAAGATGCGGCGAGGGATGCGGTTGACAAAGCCTGCCATAGACTCATGAAGGACATGCATTACGAGGCGTGCCTCCAGGTCGCCATAACATACGCCCAACTTCCTTTAGAAGGTCGATAAAAACAGTAATATTGGAGGAGGAGGCGCTGACCAAGGAGCAATACATGATGGTAAATATAGAAAACTAATATTGGGTTTTCGAGATTAAATAGGCTTAATTTGATCGCCGTATATGTCACATATTCGATGTCGTAGGTGGTTCTCGTGGTGGTGCGCGTTATGATGGAAGATCACGGGCAAATGGCTGACAAGTGGTGCAAATACCCGACTTTTGCGGACGACAAGGAGGCCCGTGGAGGCGGTGTTTGTTGATGCTAGGTGTACCACACCATCAAAGGCAACTTGTCTCATGGCCTATGCGGCTAAATGGGTCTGTTGAATCCACTTCCTTATTCTTAAAAGCTCAAGTATGCAAATTTCTAATTATCCTCGTTGTTCTTCTTTCGCAAATGGATTCACATGGTGGCGAAGGTCCTCAAGCCCCGCTCGAGGCGTGGTCAATGGCCCACACCGCCCGGTGAAGTCCGTCCAGCGCTTACTACCCGAGGCCCGCCCGAGACGTACACCAACTGGTCCATACACTCCCGCCTCACCGAGTACACGAGAGATGGCAAGACAGTCCATGGGCAGGACTTTAATCACGCCGGCCATCCCATTGACGGAGAACTTCGTCATGAGGTTGGGAGGAGGGAAGAAGCACGAAGTACTATATCGGGCGACGGCGCACCGACCACAAGAACACTAGAAACTCGCTAAAATTCGGCAAGGAGCACGAATCGAGCCCCGGCCATACGCATGGCCTTCGGACACTACAAAGGTATAAGGTGCACGCACCGCTGGTTGCTTCGCTTTATTCTTTGTCCATTGATTTACATACCTTGCTTTGCGCTTTAACATTGGGGTGAAATATTGTAGGCCCGGTTGGCTGAAGAGAGGAGGCCACGGAGGAGTGTGATGTGAGGCGCGAGAAATGGGCTTATATGCAAGCTTGCCGCCAGCCTAAGGCTATACGTACCGCCACCACGGCTATTCACTCATGGGATCCCACCGGCACTCCAGTGAGCAGTTTTTATAACTAACTCCCTAATGTGCATGTGAATATGCATATATGAATGTGAATCAAATGAAATGTTGGATTGAATGCACCATGATGTGTGCATATGGATATGTGTTGTCGGCCATCGAGCCATTGTTTTGTTGTAAAAGTTTTGGAAACCTCACCGCGGGGAGGAGGTGCTGCCGAAATTTCAACTAACAACATTATCTAGCTCTTTTACAAGTTTTCATAACCTATCTTAAATCTTGTCTCACACATTGTACTCTTCTTGTTTGTGCAGCACTAATCGGCGGCGTCAAATAACCCATCCGGCTCGGCAACAATGGCGCCAAGTTCCACCTCCGGCTCAGCAGATTCCTCCCTTTTGTGGGGGAACTTGGCGCAATTCTGCCATGAGTTGTCCTTATGGACTTGTGGATAGACATTTGTGGACTTGTGTTTGTGATGGACTATGTGAATTTATGGATAGTTGTGATCAGCTATGTGATATATATATATATATATATATATATATATATATATATATATATATATATATATATATATATATATATATATATATATATATATATGGTGCACTTTCCATACACCGGTGTAGTTACACTCTATATTTCAAAAAAAACACATTGTGTATGTTTATACTTGTTTATTGGTTTGAGTATGTTTAGATACTCATATTAAGATATACTCTAGATCTTACTACGCGAAAAAAATTTAAAGTATGGAGGGATTTGTCTTGTTGGACAAGAACCCCTTTTATCAATTAATCGATAACACTATTGTCCCATATTGTCTTCTCACTAGTCACTATACATCACTGGGTTCAAGAAGCCTATGCTAATCCCTCTCAACCTGTATGTGTGTGCCTCCCATCCTACAAAAACAATGTAATTTAGACATTCAACACATTTAGTAACAAAACTTACATGGTCTACAAGCTCGTGATGTGCATATCGAGCGAACTTTGGAAAACTAAAATTGATACTATTCCTTAAACTTGACCCACAATACATCTTGTCCTGCGTGAAAATGTTTGTCCTATATATGTTGCCCCGAACATCACTGCATTGTTTAAAATAAGCAGGGGTGTAAATCAAAGAACACTTTACCATGTTGGGTTTTGCTAACAACTATTTGCCTAAATGGTCATTTAGCTCTTTTAAAACACCGTGACCATGTAACCAGTATACAGTGGTATGGTATTTTCGTTTAAAAGGCATTTATCCCATTCAAATGCATGTTTAGTCCGACTAATGGCTAAAATGGTAGATGACTGACAATTTACCTTTTGGTGCTTAAGAAAGCTAACAGAACTTTTTCAAAAATCATATCGTTTGGCACCCGTA
The DNA here is from genome assembly GCA_015847255.1 of Hyparrhenia diplandra. Lineage (NCBI taxonomy): Eukaryota > Viridiplantae > Streptophyta > Magnoliopsida > Poales > Poaceae > Hyparrhenia > Hyparrhenia diplandra. The sequence continues at coordinate 1,382 of JADLZK010003303.1, read as the reverse complement.
AGACCACACTATGTAATACTGATGTTTGGCAATCGTTCTGTCTCTGAAGGCATGTGAACCTCAACTTAGTCCGTTTATTGTTTTTAAGTCCAACTTATTTTTAAAAACGTATTTTTTAAAAAAAAAGTTCAATCATCGTAGAGCTGGTACACTTCAAGTGAGTGAATAGGAATTATTTCGACATTTGTCTCCTTTGAAGGAACATGAGGGTTAGGTACATCTCTTTGAGGATTTGGTTGTTACCCTTGATGTTAAGAAGAAGGCTTGGCAAGGATTTGCCACTGAGGGCATCTGACGATCGAAGGTGCAACGTGAGGCAACAGGGCTGCAACAAATCTAATGTAAAATGGAATCCAACAACTAATTAGAAACCAGGCATATAATGAACTAATTAATAAGTCTATGGAGAGAAAAATCGCACATTTACTAGAGGAATGAAACTATGAGTGTGTTTGGTTTTTACAGCCCCCTCTATTTCTAGCCAGCTAGCTTTTAAGCCTGGATAGCTTTAGCCTATCCCCCAACAAGCCAATCCCCACTCCCTCCTCCATGCGGTGCACTTCACGGAGACCAGGGACCACGTGGGCCCTTACTCCCACTTCCTACTACACGCGTCCCATGGATTGAAAAGACCCTCGACGCTTTTAACTAAGGGGCGCACAGGTTGCCTGCCCTCTGTTATGTGGGTTGCTGGCCGGCTGCCCTCGCCATCGACAACCGAGGCGCACAAACTGGCTCGCCCACTGAGGCCAAAAAACCAAACGCCTCCTAAAAGATTTGTATAGTAGTGATTATTTCGCTCTTTATAGTATAGATATAGATATAGATCCATCGGGCCAAAACCAAACGCCTCGAGAAAAGATTTTTGTGTAGTAGTGATTATTTCGCTTTCTTTATAGTATAGATAGATATAGATATAGATAGATATAGATATAGATATATAGATATAGATATAGATAAACATACAGAATTTTGGATAGATATGGCTCTCACTATATATATATATATAGAGAGAGAGAGAGAGTGAGGTTTTATATAAGAGAGAGTTACTCCCATCTTCCAAAAACACATTGCGTATGTGTTCATACTAATTAGCAGTTTGAGTATATTTATATACTCATATTAAGACTCTTCAAAATCTTACTCGCGAAATTTTTTTGAAGGAACCCATATTTTTTTAATATTTACCAAAAAAATGCCACTAATTTGTATATAAAAGTATATCCACATACTCAAGTATGTATGCATGCATATAACATAAATATCACCCTAGATGATTACGAAATATGATTATATCTTCATCTACTGTCACGCTTTTGTTCGGTCATATATGCCCTAAATCTAGAGATATACACACGAAGAACTACTCTGAGAAAAATCAT